>BMAW01069000.1:1404005-1442255 GCA_019974015.1 Nephila pilipes | reverse complement strand
TTGTGTACTTCGTTCGGTTACGTATTGCTGGATAATCCGCCATTCCTCCTCAGTTAACGAGAGATTACTGATCCCTCATCGCATAGTTTTGGATTATAAACTCCATAGTTAATAGGCCATTTTCACCTTATTACCAGTTTGTCTTTATTTTAATCAAAAATCCTCGAAATGAAAAATCTAGGGTGTATTCTAACTCTTATATAATACTATTTAGGGTTATTTTTTCTTTCACCTTGGAATATATATTTCTTGAACGTTACTTACTGAAATACACGTATCTGAAGAAAAACTCTAATCATCTGGTTAGCCTCTCTTAGGACGGAAAAAGCATATACGCCTGAGGTTCCAAGTGAGAGAATTTGAACAGGCTTCCTTACATCTTACATAATCTAAGCTCTGTTCTCGTGGTGCTGCATGTCAGGCGGTATGCTAGAATGCAAAAATACTAGATAGTTATAGTAAATTATCACCTTTCTTCTCAAACATATAGGGTGATCACCTTTAATCCATCCTCCCAAACAATAATAGATAGATCCTATCCTGGATGCTATTAATTCAAAATAAATAATGAATTTGAAATTTTCTGAAATGAATATTATTAATCATTGTGATGAAGGAAGTTTTATATCATAACACAGGCCATTTGCAAGGTTAAAAGTTAGATGCCTCTAGTATAATAGAGTTGATAATAACATCAGGTTGATGATGAGCAGTCTCAAATGAGAATAATGATTAAAAAAAGAACTGTTGGTTTAAAAGAATACACAATGTATCAAATGTACACAAGAATTATACAATATTTCTAGGAAAAGATGAATTCATTGTTTGTTACATAGATAAGGTTTCAGGTAATAATGTAATTATTTACAAAGTACTATATGCTAATACAAATAATAAGAATCAAATTAATAATATTATTATAATAGAGGTGATGGAGAAATAATTAATAGAATTCATTAAATATTCAAAAAAATTAGTTAATTAGTTTATAGGTAACAGTAGATATAATTAAATTTCCTATTGTATTTTAACTACTAAATTTCATTAAGTGCCTATTAATTTTAGAACTTTACCTAATGGTTTTAATACTTACCTAACTGAAGAAGGTACTATGTTGCAAAAGATTTCACAGAATACTATAAATAGTTTTGATAAGATTGTTGTCATTAAAGATAGTTACGAAATTATTAATCATATAAAAGATAAAACGTTTTACAGTATTTATAGTTTGGATTTTGAAGATTTGTTTAATTTAATAGAAATTTAGGATTTACTTAAGGTTATCTTAAAATTAACTATGAATAATTAAAAATCAGTAATTCTATTTCTTATGAGAAATTTAAACTTAGTATTAATCTAGTTTTAAGAGAAAATTATGTAAGTTATTATGGAAAAGAACAATAAAGAAATCGAAGGCTTACTTCAGGATAGTCTGCTAGTAATAGTCTTGCTAATATATATTTACATTTTTAAGAATGTAATTTTTTAGAAACTAATAATTTCAAGTTATTGTGATGTACAGACTATCTCATAATTTCTTAAATTTCAAGTCAGAAATTAAAACAGATTTATTCGCTTTATCCTTGTTACATCAATTTGATTTAAACTAATACAGATTCCTATGAAAAGCATTTTTAGATGTTAATTTAAAAATAGGGATTAGTTGAATTATTACTTACAAATATTGCAAGACAGATAATTTCTGTTTTCCTTTTCAAAAAGTCATTTTCTTTGATAACAATTTAAGCTTAAATATATACAGAAACATTTTACATAATATTTACCTAGAAATATCAGATTCGTTAATATTTCTTTAAGTATTCGAAATAATTTTAAAAATTTCTTTTTTAACTGTGCTAAAGCTGTGTTTATCCTGTAATTTTAAAAAGAACCTTTAAGTACAAAAGCTATAAAATTAATTAATTATAAATTTTCATTATTTGTGTGTAATTATATGGATACAATTTTTTTAAAAAAACTTTTCTACTGATTACACTTAAATTTTTAAATACGTGATTAATTAATTCATTTAATAAATTTAATCAATTCATATTATGGAAGTAATTTATATTGATTTTCTTGCATTTTTAAATTTCGTATTGAGTTAGTTATAACTTTTAGAATTTCTTTTAATAAAGCTTTGATATTCTATGTTTTTATTATGATTTTTTGCGGTTTTTGTTCTTAGTAGTAAATTTAATTTCAATATTCCCTGCAAGTTGTGCGAGCCTTGGCCAACTGATTGGTTATTTTTAGAGTTTAGAGATGGCCTTTGGTACCAGTTAAAAATGATTGTTCGCATGGAAAGATAGAATGGTCTTCAAGCCTATTTTGACCCCTTTTTTATTCTTTTTCCAAGTCTTTTTCTAATTTGAAATGTAGAATTCATAGGTCCTTTAAAAGTGAATTAACCTATAATCTAAATTTAAATTGTTTCTGAAATGTAAATTTTCATACTTGTGTACATTTCTTTGTACGCCATGTTTGTATTTTTGTGTGCATGGAGTATTCTACAAGTAAAATTTTGATTCTTTTTTTTTTTCTTTTGTGTTTTTAATAACTTTTTTCGTTTAGTTATTTTAGCTTTTGGTTTCTAAAGATTTATTTTTTCATCATGTGTGTTGCTCTTTATAAATTTACTTTTTATGTTTTCACTTTCAGATTCTTTTAAATTCATATTCCGGTTTTTTTTAATCATGTTTTAAATTCTCTTTGTTTATGGAGATGAATTGATCAATATTTCTAGAATATCCTGGCTTAACAGTCTAAAACCTATTACAACTTTAATTATATAGTGTTTTCCATTTTTCTCTTTTTCCAAAAAATTGTGATTTTATATATTTTTTTCAATTTAATAATATATTTTTCGTTCTGATGTTTGCTTTACTTTTCTTTTGTCTGATTACTTTTGAATTTTTTTCTTTAGTCCGGTTATTTTTGATTTCTTCTTTTCAGTTAAATTGTTTAATCAATTTAATGTGAATTAAATTGATTAAACAATTTCACTGAAGTATATATACATGTATATATATATATATATATATATTATTTGTATGTTCACCTTGGAGAATGAAACTAATTTGTTTAGATTTTTTACCTTTATAATAGTTTAGTTCTATCTAAATACGTTAACTAAAATTTATCATATGAAAGGATTTCGTTAATATTATATTCCCATAAATAATTATTATTACCCTAATAAGATCATCTATGTCTTCCTAATTAAGGAGGTCTTGAAAATCATAACAATGAATAGCAAATAAATCCTTGACTTTTATTTTCTTAATAGATCTAAACTATTTTTAATGATAGCAGTTTCATTAAATTAATTAAAAGTATCTTGTGTTAGATTTTGTAATAATTTATCTGATTTTTTAATGCACTTATATTAACCGTTAGTGACTTTTCTATATTTAACGGGGTCTTGATGAAGTTTTGGAGCATTAAAGATCTGAGAAAATTAAATTTATCAATTGATAACCATATTTTTATATAGAGGCTTATTGAAATTCTATTATTCATTTCTGTGTTACTAAAATTATTATCTAAATAATCTTTTTTCTCTTATATAAGTTTAATAATAAATTCTACATGTTTACTAATAATAATACTTTACACCAATTAGACAATATTAGAGTAAAGCTGAAAAAAATATTAAGAGTTCTATTGTTAACTAGGTAATCTATTTTGAAATAATGCCCTGCATTTTTAGTATCTCTAAAATCAAGTTATTAACAGTTATCTAAATGAGAAGAATTAAGACATCGAGATTAAATTATAAGGATATCTTTTGTTTAATTTGGTATTAAAATAATTGTAAAAAAAACTTGGAAAAATAGTTAATAATTAGGATATAAATTTTACTACTTGAAAACCAAAATTTAATGAATTGACTATAAAATTAATAAGAATTTTTTAATTCCAAGAAAATTAAACCATTTGTGCTTAAAATTATTCAACAAGTCCAATGAGAGTGGTAGAAGGACAACTTTAAATAACTTTCAGGTTTTGTTTTGTTTTGTTTTGTTTTGACAAGGAAATAATTTTTGTACATGATAAAAAATTAATAATCATTTTAATTAGAAATCTTTAAACTAAGCCAATCGGATTTCTTGTATTATATTTTTAGTGTAATTATTATTTATTTATCTGTTTTATATGTTTATTCATTTCTTGTATTCTTGTTAACTTAAAAAAAACAGTTTATTGTTTGTTATTTTTAATTGACCTTAAGTGTGAAATTTCTCTTTCAAACCTGCTATATTGTACTTTTACAGTTAGACTCGATATCGGTATTTTAAATTTACTATAACATTTGTTCTTCAAAAAACTTAACAGTTTTTCATAAAAGGAAGAAAAGAAATAAACAATTTTAAATAAAAGTGAGAAAAAAATTCTTTTCTAAATGGTTTCATATTGAAGAACAATTTAAATTAATCACAAGAGTTTATTGTTGAATTTGTCATTTTTTTAAAAAAAATAAAAAACATTTCAAAGCATACATATAGGTTAAAAGCACCACATTAATGTATAAGAACAATTTTTGCTCCTAGTTTAATCTGCTTTTCGTGTTATTTTTCTTTTACTTCAAAGTTAATCGGATTCCAAGCTAACACTATTTAAATTGGCTTAATGAGGACTTGTTTTATACAATCACTTTTATATTTTTGCCAAAATTCAAATACCATCAAAATAATTGGAAAAATAAAGTATATTTCTTGTGAAAAATTTGAACAACTTAAGAAACATTTTATTCATAATTGATTTTTTACAGCGAGGGCGCAACAATTATTTTACTTTCAAGCAATTTAATCACCTTCATGTTACTCTAAAAACATCTTAATCCAATAAAAAATATTTATATTGCATAGTTGAAGATTCTGTACTTACAGCTTTAATTTCTCTTTTCAAAGGAATAAAAAGTTTTAAATTAATTCAATATTTTCAAACTAAAATAAATATATTTGCTCTACACTTTCCAGAACTATTAATTACACCCACTGAATAACAAGTAATACATTTTTAAACAATGAATAAATACTTATGTACATTAATTTGTTCTTATTTTCATCCTAGAGTAAATATTTTGAATTAAAATTCTAAAATGTATGAATAATGGCAGTACTATTACATAATTGAAATTAAACATCACAAAATTTTAAAAAAAAACAATATTTCATTGTAAAGATAAAATAATTATAATAATAATAATTCTAAAACAGCAGATTTTAATAATATATAAAAAATACTCTCAAGTGGGTTTTTTTTTCAGTTTAAATGTTCTATTTTTTTCGTAACATTTTATATTTTTGCATGTGAACAAAAATCTTTACTTCATCTGAATCGTAATCCATGATGTTTTGAACAAAGAATCACAGAATGTTTTTAAATTGCGCTAAAGATAAAATGATTAATATCCCTTTTATGTGCGATGCCATTTATCATTATACCATTATTTTCCAAAATAATTTTCTGCAATTCAAAGAAAAATTGAAACATGTATTTCGTTTTACTGAGTTTTTCTCTGCTATTTTTATACTATCCAATTATTCGAATAAAGAATGATCATTACGTGCTTCAAGGGTGAAAAATATGTTCTCCGCGCTAGAAAATACCAGTTGACTGATATTTTTTGAAATACTTAGATAGCTTTGTATGGAAAAAAAAGCATTCCTGAATATAAACATATATGTTTTTATATTTTATATATACTTCATTATTTTGTATATCATAGGTTTTTATTTGCATCTCCAAAAATTTGTTACACAAATCTCTAACACACAAAACTGTAAACTGTGAAAAAGTAACCCGTGAATAAGTTACAATGATTTCAAACAATTATTATTAATTAATTAAAACATTGTAAAATAAACTACTTAAGTTATTAAAACTACTTAACTACTTAAAGTACTTAAAAATTTATTAAAAACACAAACTAGAGATTAGTATAATAAAAAATAGGCTAAATAATACAAAAAAAGAATTTATTAAAAGATGCAAAAAAGAATTTATTACTAAATGAAATAAAAAAAAGATTAAAAAATTAAGAGACTTATTAAATGTAAAGTAAAAAATTAATTCAGATTAATTCTGTGAAATACGAATCAGTGCTTAATTGGAAATTCTATTTCCTGAATATATTTATGTTGTACCATAAAAAAAACATTAATTTTAGTACAAACATAATTCGAGGCGATTTAATAATTAAATATATACTCTATGCATACGGTAATTTCTATAGAGACTGAAATTCCCCCTCAAATCAAATGTTTATCAATTTGAAAAGTTTAATTTTAAAATATCTTATCGATTGATTACATTCTCCCTTAAATCATTATTAATTTTGAAGAAGTAACTAATATTTTCTCCAAAAGAGTATTCTATTCTATGAAATTCTTACACCGGATATAAATTAAAAAAGTAATTAAATGAAACAGCAACAAACTATTTTCTATTATCATCATTATATGAAACTCGAATGTTTCATCGAATTCCACAGTTGTTACTTTATTTAATTTTGAAAAGATAAAATTCTCTGTACTTTTTTTTTCATTTCCATATTAAAAATTTTATACTTTGAATAGCAATTTCATTTTGTAAATTTCTATTGAAAGTCATTAGTTTCATATTCATATAGTTTTTTCTTGTGTTTATTGTAATTATCACAGTTATAATATTAGAATTTCCAATATATATTGATTTTTGATTTTATACAACTTGTTTACTTGTTGACTTAATGCACTTTTCATTAAAATATGAGTAATCCCAAAATTTCTTCAAATCAAAATACACCGCTGTATGGCAGTTACAAGTATTACTCTGATTCTTAGCTATTTTATTTTGTTAGTGTTTATTTTATTCCATCGATTTCATTACTTCAGGATAGCCAACTTTCGTGTCCTGAGGTTTGGTTATTCATATAAGAAAAATAAATTATATTAAAATCTTATATTTCCAAATAGTATTCTTGGTCGCTCCTGAGAGGAAGTGATTTATGTTTTAAAATGCACTATTTTTAATCCTAATATTTCCAACAACCATATTAATTTTTACACGGATTTTACTTGGTCTGGTTTTATTAACATCGCACTAGAAGCAACACGAGGGCTATTGGTGACGGACCTCGTAATTTTGAACCTCGGTCAAATGACGATGAGGACACCTGAGCTGGCACCCCTCTCTTAACTTCCACCCCACACCAACGAGGATTTCATTTGGAGTCCAACTACTTACTAACAAAAAGCATGTTGGGTTTTATTTACTTTATATTGTTGCTCAGAAAATACACGTAAACGAAATAAAGATTCAGGAATAATATCGATTCGAGATTTAATTTTGCAAATAAATTCTAAAACAACAAAAGTATAATTTTACTCTACATTAATTTAAGCAATTACAAATAGAAGTAGTAAGATGCAAGAAATTGTAGCAGGTATAATCAAAAACCTATCTCTACAACTTTGCGAGACGTCTATATATATATATATATATATATATATATATATATATATATATATATATATATATATATATATATATATATACACGAAGAAGAGGATGTACTTTACATCAGTTCATGGTTCCCTGCTTAAGTTCTTGAGAATATATGGATCGCAGATGAATGTTTGCTGTCAACCATGTTGGAATGCAACACGCGGATCGTTTAATAGGAAGCGGAGGGTGAATGAATACAAGTTTATGGCGCTAGAACCAATTCTAGCTCTTGCGCCATTATCAGAAACCGAGTATCCCTACAGTATTTTTCAAGCTTATATCGAAAGCGTGTACGACCACATTGTGAAATTATTGTGTTTGTGCAATAATTTTTTTTTAGATCTGATAGGTTTTTCTATGAGTGTAATTTTCTTGGAGTTTATTAAATTAGAGGGAGACAAACTAGGACTCAGTCTTGATACATCTGCACGAAATTCTTTGAATATCACATGAGAAACACAAATTACATTTCTCAAGAGGATATTTTACTTCGTGATGCGTAAATTTTTCTCGCATCTCCGGAAATCAATATTCATATTCCTTTCAAAGGCCCATTCGAAAATAAATTTTAGAGACTGAAACACAGCCCGTTTTTAGTTTCAAATTGAATATTCATGATAATAATTAAATAACATTTTTATGACTGGCCAATCAAAAAGGGAATTGTACACGTACCTTCTCTTTTTTGCATTTAGAGGCATGCATCTTTAATTTGAATTATGTTATACTTTATCACAAAAGAATTTTGAATTCATTTAATTCATAATGAAATTAAATTTCTATGACTAACTAACCAAAATTAGAATGGTACATTCTCTCTCTTTCACTACACATTTAGATCCATGTATCGTTAGACTTGAATTTCTCATGTTATACTTTATTACAAAATTTTTGGGTATGTGTAATAATTATTTAAAGAACAATGTGCTATTAAAGATATTTTTAAGCCTTTTTTCTACATATTCTTTAACTTTGATGATTTCGTATTACTACATCTTAAAAAGATTATTAAAATTGTCGAGTCCATAAACTGCGTCATATTTACCAATTTCCATTTGATTTGTTAAAATTTAGAGACTTTTAATAATCCTTTCAATTTTAATCTAATATTTATCAAACTTCTGCATTCATTGATTCAACACTTATTTCAGATTCATGTATATGAATGTTAATGCATATTAATGTAATCAAAGTTTAAACGTCTGTATTGAAGTAAGAAATACCTGAATAATCTACTACTTGATATAATTTCGTTTTATCTTGAACGCAATTTCAAAATACAATGCTTTAATGTTCTCAATTCTATTACATTTTTACTTCCAATCATTATAGTGATTACTTATAATGATCGATTAATATCTATTTATAACAAATTGGTTCACAATTTTTATTTAAAAGTTAAATAGAGCTTTCCTTGCTGGTTTTATACGTATCAAACATTATACCAGTTATCCAAAAACATAATGTGTGTGTGTTTATGTGAGTGCTGAGCACCCACATTATTACTTTAGTTTTTAAATTTGTTTCTAATTTTAACGTACCTATGATTTTCAGCACCCAACCACATTGTCCCAACCAATACCTCTCGAATCTTGAACAAAGACTCTTTTCAGAATCGGATATATCATGGTAGTGTCAAGAACTCCTTTTAATTGCCGAATAACAAAATTTCGGTACTTTGCCGTTCTTCTTAGACGTAAAAACTTTAAGAAAACTAAACTAACGTTTAGCCCCTTCCTCAATCTCTTCTCTTTTTTCCAGCTTCTTTTGTCTTTCCTAGTGCACTTTTTCAGCTAAAATCATAATGATACTTGCTTTCGTTTCTATGTATCATGTCCTGTACTTCCATGTAATGATTCCCTGTATGAAGAAGATGCAACAACTAAAATAAATAATTAAATTACCAAAAGACTATTATTTTCGGAATTGAACTCCGAGGCATTAACAAGATACGTTCTCTCTCTGTATATATATATATATATATATATATATATATATATATATATATATAATTCTTCATTAAGAATTATCAAATAATTCAAATAAATAAAAAATATTAAAGAAACAAGAAAAAATTGAATACGTATAAATTGTTATTATTGTATTTTGTGAGCAAGATATTTTTCAAACACGCTATACGTACTTATGGAGTTATTTTTAAAATGAAATAAGCTGAATCTGTTCTAAAAATTATGAAATAAAAATATACTTACTCACAGATTTTTTCGACATTCGTGTTGCTTCTAGAGCGACGTTAATAAGCAACCGATCAAAAATTCGCATTGTAATCTGTTTGTGATATTTGTCAGCATTTCTTAAGTGCTTTACAATTATTCCACATAAATTTCATCAAACAGCAATAGTATTTAAATATTTAGTTTAGTATGTTTTGTCTGACTTAAACAAATATTTGTAATGATTGCTTTGAATAAAAAAAAACTATTGTATTTTTTTTTAATCTATTGGGACATAAGCATGCTTATACAAATAAAAGTTATTCCAGCTGTATTGTTTATCTTTCTCTGCATCAAAAATTAATTTAATTTATTAAAAAAGTAAGTTCATATTCTTTCCTGATAAATAAAAAATATTCATCTGAATCAAATTTGAATGAAAGCTCTTTTGGACTTGAGAGCAAATTTGATTTTCAAACCTTGACACGGATCTGTCACAACTAAATTCGGAAGACCATTTCGAACAGAAATTTAATTACACGCTGATGAAAGTCGATGCACTGACATTTAAATAAACAGAATGGCAGGAAATATCAACAAAACTTATTTATTCATATCAACAAAAATTTTCCACAAGATTTTGAAGATTTTAGAAAGAGGAAAACTCCAAATAACAATGCTCAAATTTATATAAAAGAATTTTTCTCAGGGTTTTTTTTTTTTTTGTAAATAAATGAAGGATTTTTTCTTATTTAAAAAAAGTATTAATTAAATTCATATTTAAAGTTTCTTATTATTTAAAAATGATACCGCATACTATAAAAGGGTTTATAAGTGATGGAAAATTTTGTTACTGATGGGGATTACTGCTTTACTCAAGAATAATCCTTATTTAACTTTCACGGAAAAAATTGAACCAACTTACTTAATCACAAAAAATGTATCACTAAATTAACTGATTCTCATCACAGCATTTTGGAAGAATTTTTGACGATATAAAAGTATGTAACAAAGTTTGAACGATATAAATAGCAAACATTTCATGCTGTTCAAATGATAAATTTAAAAGTCTTCATAATGCGATTAGTTCCTAAACATTTAACGAAAGTATTTGTATATATATATATATATATATATATGTAAAGTTCTAAAAATGTACAAAAATTTACATTCCTTTATTTTACTGTCAAAAAATATAGATAGCGTCACTGATTTCATAATTAAGAGAATTTGATCTCATTACAAAGCTGGAAAATTAAATTTTAATATCATGAACAAAAGAGACATGCCCTAGAAAAAAAATCTGTACATGCATATTTCTTTAAATGTGATTTTTAAGAATTCTGGCACAATTTCCACAAAATCTTCTGTATCCATTGTACTGATATTTTCTACACGATAAAATATGATAACTTGGGATAAAATAGATGGATATATAACAAAATAAGTGATAAAAAAAAAGCATAAAGTGTGACGTTTAAATAGTATCCAATAAGAGACAGATACTATTTAAAGGTCACTTTATGCTTTTTAATAAACAAATTTATTACGCAAATATTATGCAATTTTAGATTGGCACGATATTTGTATAACAATTTTGGTTAATCTGAATCACAGAATTAAAACCTTTTTAAATATTATTAAATTTGAATTTTGAAATTATTATTATGTTCTATGTATAGAATATTTAGAATATTGCATACTTACTACCAACTTCATTAATTTTTAGAAATAGCCTGGGATGAAATATGTGTATAATTTTAGAAATCTTTATGAATATATTATTTCATAAAACAAATTCTCCTTTTATATAATATAACGCAATAAGTAATAAAAAACATAAAGTGACCTTTAAATAGTATCCAATAGGGGATGATAAACATATTTCTCGTCGAAAAGAGATTTTAAAAATCAATTTAATTTTAACTACTGGTAATAAGCTAAATGCTTTTTACTTAAGCCATTTTCCCTTACCAGCAAAAATGGCTCTATAAAGAATTAAATAGTTTCAGTAATAAACTCGTTAATTGCTTTGTTTCTGTTTTAGGCAATCCACTATATAAATCTCCGTATAAAGACATTAACAATTTAAATTGATGGGCTCAGAATTAAGAATTTTTAAGATTGAAATGAAAAGGTGATTCTACAAATTCCTGGAATTTTTTTGAGCTACTAATTTCTTGGTTGAGTTAGATCTTACGTTCTTTGCTTAAAATTAAATAACACTCACATAAAAATCTACTTTTGATCAACCAAATTGCATAACTCTGAATTTATATAAAAATAGCATCGGTACAACTATGATAACATTTTAATTCCTATTTTCACAGATTAAGATTAAGAGTAGGGTTTATAAAAGCATTCGTTGCTCTATGTCCCTTGACACTAAACAATCAATCAATCAGTCAAAGTTTCTTAAGGGTAAACATATTACATTATTTCATATTTTCATTTCATTATATTACATTATAGTTTCATGTTATATTTAAAACTATTAACTTGGAAATGAAATTGTTTTTGATGTTATCCCTTCTTCTGTCTGTTTGTAAATAGCACGCTAATTAACTACTAAATTAAAGTTAAACACTTAGTTATTTTCAACTGTATGGTTAGAAAGGTTTTAAGAAACCCAAAGCAAAAATGTTCCTTTTGTGCTAAAATAATTTCAATAATATGAAAATACTTAGCACTTAATCCACAAAAAAAAAGAATGGGTTAATATTACTTACATAATGCAAAATAATATAATTAAATATGTTGAAAGCATAGATTGCCTCATAAATCTTCAGACATCTATCACATAATCTCTTTTTTCAAAAATATTCAATAGTAGTAAGCATACAAGCTTAGTGTCCTTAATTATTTATAAAGACTTTTACATAATTTATGCATCATTAACAATTAAGACGTGTTTCGTAACATATTTTGATTTGAAAATTATTTTGTTGAAAGGAAAAAAGTATGATTTTAATCGCTAACATAGTAAAACTAATAAGTATCTATATTTTTTGAAAGAAAACACTAAATATTAAATATTGTAAACTCCAGAAAAATTTTCATTACATTATTTTTTTAAGCAATTTGCTACAATAAATCTTTTTTCCCTTATAATTTGTTATACAAATTGCCTAAATGGAATCCTTGACAGCCATAAAAATTCATCTTATTCGTTTATATAAAACTTCAAATGTAAAATTAATATTCTATGTATCTAAAGAGGAGAATTAAGATATAGTTTTTCATCAGAATGTTTTGAGATGTGATTAGTTATTAACATCGCAATAAGAACAACACGAGAGCTGTTTGAGACGGATCTCGTAATTTTGAACCTCGGTTCAGTGACAAGAAAAATACGTTAGCTGGCACCTCTCTCTCCAAATTTCACACCTCTCCATTGGGAGGGGACTTAGAACCTCGATAGATTTAACTTGCATCAGCCCCGCTATACTGTGGTTTTTCAAAAGAAAGTACGATTTATTATGGACTGTTTATGAATGTTTTATTTATAGTTCATAAACGCAGTTTTAAAATAATATTTTTGCATTTAAAATCATTTTGCTTAAAAGTTTTCGCTTACATTTAATTCCTGAAATGCCAGAATAAATTTATGAAATGTAATAGTACAAAAAATACTTATAAAAAAAACTTTTCATCAAATAACTTTTTAAAATTTTGTTTATAATTCGGCATGCATTTAACTGATAGTACATTCATTAATGTTTCATTACTTGTTTTTACTTTACAACTAATCTTATAAAGGCAACTACGTAGAATCAATCGAAAACAAAATCTTAAAAATTAGTGATATTTTAGTCTTTAGTCATACTGCTTTTTTAGAGTTCTTTATAAATGTTTTTGTTTTTTAATTAGTCGCAAAAATATTATTAGTTATAATTTTTAATATTTGTTCTGATATTAATTACTTATGGTGATTTTTCTTAAGAAATTATATTTTCAATCTCCTTAAAAAAAGTATGTGTTCAGGTCTCCATGCCTTTTTTTATCATCAAAAGTTAACCAATGGACAAAATTTTACGAAAAATTCTAAATAAATACTAAAGCAATTTATCATACATGTATTATATTTATCTCAATAAAAAAATATATTTGAAGTCGTGAGAGTTTGAGTGAAGCCTTTTCCTAATGTCAATGGCAGTATTGCTTAGTAAAATGCTATCAACTCTTCATTAGATTGAAGTAAAAACTCACATCTCTATCGTTTCCATCGGAAGCAAGAAGAGTCCTCTCTTTCTTAAACTACGAACTTGAAATGTACTAATTCAAATTACGCTACGTAAGAGATGACAGTGTGCAAAAAATATTATCTGCAACTAATTTTATATAGAAATCGCTTGCTACTTATCTGAGGTACCTAACTTTCCTTTTGTGAGGGCAAAGGAAGATAAGCCATGAATCAAAGAAATGTTGTTTTGTTCACTTCACTTATACCAAAATAAATGAATTGTTCCTTGGAAGCAAAAAAAAGCTCAATCCATCATTTTTCTTAGGAGGAAATAAAGGAACTACTTCGGTTATTGATTTAACGCACTAGAGATTCGTGAAAATTGATTATCAGTTGTTTTTTCTTTCAGATAATTACTCCCATTGATGGGAAAGTGTATCGTCTAGTAGAAACGACGACAAATTGTGTTATAATACCCTAGAATAAATATATATTGATTGTTATAGAATTGCAATTATCGTAATGGATTTTCATTATAACTGCGACAATTCATTCTTTGAAAATTATTATGTCACAATAATTTCTTAAAATAAAAATACTTCAAAATCAAAAGGGGTAGTTTTTTTATGAAATAGCTCATTTGACATTTTTTTTCTGCAAGACTCTTTTAATTTGTCAAGAAAGGGAGAGGATTTTTAGAATGTCAAATGAGATTATTTCATCACTTTGTACTACATATATTTCTTATACATTTTTCTTGTATTACCATCTTCCTCATTTTCCCCTGAACTTGTTCTTAGATCACTTACGTCTTCCAAATTTTCAAAACAATTTTTTTTAATTTTATTCTCCTTATATTTATGATTTAAATTCTAATACAACGCTAAGTTTCCCGGCAGTATACGTTTATAGAATTTATAATAGACCTATTAAGGATCGAATCAACTCGCATTTTGTAATAACTATTTTTTATTTAAAAAAAAAAAATAATTAAATTGCATATATCAAGATATGTAAAAGAAATTCAAATTTTCACAAAAAATATTTTGAATAAGATTTTAAAATAAATTAAAAAATAAGAGACAAAAAATAAAGTTTTAATTTTAAGCATTTAGTTAGAATAATAATAAATTAAAATAAATCTGTTTCCTTTTTATTTGTTTTTGGAGTAAAAGTATAATGTTAAAAGTATTTTGTAACAACTCATTTCTTCTTTTTTAAAGAATGACTACTTTTGTAATTATATGCTATGCTCTATTTTCTTTTGGAGTATCTTCAATAAGTTTCAAAATTTTTGTCGTCGAGATTTATTTTAATATATTATCATCAACATGTTATATTTTTTTTTGAAAATCACTTTTCCTCAGGTATTGGATTGTTGTCTAAAAATGCATAGCTGTAGAATCTAATAAATATCTTGTGTTCTCAAAAAGTTTTCTTGCGTATGGAATAATTCAAAATACATACTTATTAAATTGCAAAAGATTAAAAAAAAAAAAAAAACTGGAAAAAATATCAACATATAACCAAGCGTTACGGTATTATAATTTTATTAGGCAGATAAATAAATAATATAATACAGTATGAAAAAAAAGTATAGTTAGATTTCATAAAAAGAAGAAGATAAGAAGACATATGAGCGAAATAATTTTTGATTCAAAACAAGTATAAAAGTTTTATTACAAAGATATTTTTGATACAGAAATGAATGTTTCTAAATATTATCGATACCTATATTTGAAAATGATATAACGACCGTTTATACATATATGAATCAGGCTTTAGAATTTTTTTGATTCTAATGTTCACTTTAAAATGATTACGATGCCTATTATACCTATCATATCTACTGAATTTTTTTGAACTTCAGTTGTATCTAAAATATTAACATCTAGAATAAACATTTAATTGTTTTTACTGTGCTTATATTTAGGCTTTTACAGTTTCTAGTAGAAAATGAGGATCTTAACGATGTTTCGCAAATGACTGAACTTAAATAAATTGCCCACTTTCCGATAATTGTAATACCAATTCAGTAATATTGAAGAAATAAACCTAAATGCTCTACAGCTCTAGAAATTGAACTAGGAACGGTCTCTTCCTCTAAATGAACGACAAATGATAGGAATCCATTCATTATCTTCTTATCTATGTAACGAGAAATCAGCTATCCCTTTTTTACGAATCACTTATCTTCCTTTTTGCCTTCCAATCGTCGAATCAGGTTATTATGGTCTTATATTGTAATTTGATGGAGGGTGGTTTCCTTTTACTACGCAACAATTGTCCTGGTCAATCAATGTTATGGCTGGGTGGAAAGCTGACAAATGCAGTTCAACAGAAAGGAGAAATTGTGCTTATTTCTATGACACATAATAATGATTCATATCAGGAGCATCTATGCGAATTGTTATTATGTTAGTAGAAAGTTGCTTTTTTTCCTTTTTCATAAATGTCTCGTTTTTTTCACACTAAAGAATAATAGTAAGAATTCGTGGAACTAAAATATCGTTATCGGAGACACATTTTGTTTCGATAACCGAACTCATCTCTTATTACAGGATGATTGAATTCATCCTGTAATAAAAGATGAGTTCGGTTATCGTCCACACAATCGGTTACCGTGCATACAATATTCATCAATATTAAGCAAGTTTAAGATTAGTTTACGAAACAAATCATATTAAAATCAATTCAGTGGAATAGCTATGTGAAATTCATGCCAGAATTTTCTATGAAGCTTTATTAAATATGGTTAATCTTATAAAAAAGAGCTAAAAATTATTTTCTCTTGCATTTTATTTATTGAACCGGGGTTTTTTTCGAGTGCAATATCAATCAATAATTTCATCTGTAATATTTTTTTGAATTTCTCAAATACTGTTCGCTTTTATTCATTAAAATCCAATGCCAGTAAACAAAAAAGAATTATTCTTCATGTTTTCACAAAGCAAGATGAAAATTAGAGATAAGCACAAAGTAACAGAATTTTTACACAAACATGTTTTAAAGTTTCATTATTCATTCCATATTTTTGCACAGCTTGCAACAGTTTCTTATATAAACTGAATTTTATTTATATTTCAGCACCCCCAATTGAGTGTTTTATCCATTACTCTGAAACTTTTAATTGAAACAAATTTAAATTCTCCAGTTTAACGTTTTACGTGAAATTCATTTTCTTCGTTATTTATATCCCAAAAAACCCTGCACCTATATAAAATCCATAGTGAAATGAAATGCATGCACATCTCTAAATTTGATATTACATTTTTGTTAAACACAAGAATTCCTCAGAATTTTATGAAGGATTAATCACATTTATTTACCAAAATCTTGGTGCAAACCCATTAAACTTTTAAACCTGCATAAAAATGTATTTTCTACAGAAAATGTAATAGTAAAAATAGATCATTAATCTGTTGAAATATATTTAAACTTTAATATAATACAATTACATATCGAACGAAAAAATTATTTTACTTCCTCTTTTTTTAATGTAAATGTGATTTGTGAATGCCGATGAAGTTTTAATTCTAAAATATATCTATTCCTAGAAATGTATATAAACTCCTCAGTGAAAATACTAATAAAGTTAGGAAAAATTAAATAACATTTGATTACGCTAATTCCAGTAAAAAAAGTTTATTAATTTTACCTAAAAAATATATTTTCTTTTTCTTACCTCAATAATTCATTTTTGTTAAGTGAAATACTTACAATATAAAATAAAATACTTCTGTATTAAAAAAATGTATACGTCCTCTAAGGAAATCATATATCTATTTAAATTCTTTACTGTTTAGAACGAAAGCAAGCAATTATTTTCAATTTTCATTACATGTCGTTCGAGATTCTAATGAAATTTTAACTTCAAATCGATTTAAACGAAATGAATACTATCAAAAATCGATAATATTTTCTTCTTTACAAAAAATTATCATTTATTACGCTTTTCAAACATTAAACATTGATTAAATAGCTAGACTTTTAATTCGAGTACCACTTAACGTAAAACGAAAAATAGTGTTTAAATAAATTATATTCGTACTATTTGAATTAAAAATGAATTACAGAATGTTTCAATATGTCCTTTTGTTGGAAATTTAAAGATGAGTCTTTTTAATAAGCTTAAAGATATCAATATTCTTCAAATTTCTTTAGACATTTTGAATGAAACTGATAGAAGTCCTTTATGTATTAAAAGCTTTAAATTAAATATAATTTTGTACTTATACTTTGATCATATTATATAAATTAGCTTCAAATTTTTATTCAAACGTTTCATTTATTATGGAATAAAGAAAAATTTGTGTATTAGAAAGAAAGCAGAAAACGTTAAGTTTTTAAAGCATTTTGTTCTTGTATATGAAGATTTTGAATACAAATTATAGTTTTCTTTTGATTTTTAAATTTTTAATATTCATGTTAACCCTTCGCTTGTATTAATTTTTAATATATTCTTATTAGTTGAATATTCATAGTTTTATTGCGAACTCATAATTCTAAATAAAGCTAAAAAGACAATTGACGTTAGACATGATTGTAATTATTAGCAGTACTAAGGCAGATAATGAGATCACATTAAGTCCACAAAAATATTGCTTAGAATTCATAAAAAAAAATTAATATGAATCTGTATAGAGGAATATTAAATTTCTGTGCAATATTCAAAATCTCATTTGTTCGGATCCTTAAGTAAGTAAAGAAGGAATATACTGTTAACTATTGTTGCCATTAAATAAAGATAAAAAAAAATATTGCATTGTTCAATTCGAACAATTAAAAATTAAACAGAACTTCTTTAAAGGAAAAAATAAGTCAATCTTAAGAGCTAATATATATAATTGATACTTAAAATATTAGTTAAATTGTGCTTAAATGTCGTTTTCTATAAATAAAAGTAATTTCAATAATGAAAAAACTCTTTTTTAGTAAAAGGATCATCCATGTATCTACAAATAATGTGAAAAAAAAAGTTTAAATAAATGTATAATTATCAAATAAAGTCTTACGCTATGTTCTTAGGAATGAAACTATAATTTGAGATGGAATACATTTATAAGAATTCAACAAAATTTATCGGTTCGGGAATTATCTTATTTATAAATGCCGTGTAAAAAATAAAGTTACTCGTTGTGTGTAAATAACATAGAAGTAAGCAAAGCATTTTTATAAACATATTGCCCTTTTCTTTGTTAATTTCAATTTAAGCATTCTGAAGTACAATTTTTGCTGATGAAATTTTTAAATATTCTTGCTAGTTTATTTCTCAATTACAATATCTCTATGCATGAGATAATTTTAAGTCTACAGCGTCCCCGATAAACAACACATGTTTTTAAAACATATTTATTTCATTACAATATAATGTAAAAATTTTATTACATTACAATGGAAATGCTTACATATTTAAGAATCTTTACAAAAATATTTGCTAAATTTTAGATAAAAATAAGTAAATAAAAGTATTTACTTACAAGTAACTGATTCTAAAAGGCTTGTTAAATTTAAATCTAAATAAAAGCAATAATAAAATATTCATATACCGAACAAAATCCAAATCCAAATTGTTTTCCGTTTCTTCATTAAAATACTTGAACTGAATAAAATTTTGTAAGTGATACCGCATACATAAATAACTAGAATTTTTGGTACAAATTGTGTTTCGAGTTTGAACCTATTACATCTCTATTAATTTAAAACTGAAATAACTTTTGGAGCTCAGATTAATTTGACATTTTTTTTGACATTGATTTCTTAAAATACTCTATTTCCATTGTATTTCATACCAATGCACTTAGTATTAATTCTGTAATTTCCAAGTATATTGAAAACCGAATCAAATAAAAAATAAACTATTTTGCTATCTTTTAAAATATGCTCTACTTTAGAAAACCAGATGTAGAGTAATAATTACCTTTTAATTGGAAACAAATTTAGTTGGTATTTTTAATCAAGACTCAATTAAAATATATTTTGAAAATTAGAATTATTAAAAAAATTTCCTCTGAAGAAATATAAATTTTAGCGATTTATTTTTAATCTATATCAAATTATATATCAATTAAATAACATACCAATAAAAATTACGTAAAATTATTAATATTACTTTTTAGTTTGATTATAATATATTGTATTAAAGAAAAAAAATTAATAATAACACGTCACTTCTGTTCATGATAGTATTTTATATTGAATTAATAATGATAAGCAAACTTTTCTTCTCGAAAGAAATGAACCTGAGAATGAAAATTATCAGCTTTGTTTTGATAATTGTTTCTAGTTAAACTAATTTAACAAATACTTCTGTCAGGTTCTTCACATGAATATAAGAAGCCATAAGAATGCCTTACAAAAGCAAAGAATTACTTTTTTTTTTATTTTTACATGATATATTTACTTATTAATTATTGAACACGTAAACTCATTTCTCATACGTTAACACATTTTACAGATAGATGTAATAGTCATCAAATGAAATTTCATACAAGTATGGAAAAGCGTAAAAACCAACGATACATTATGCATTCAAATAAGTAATGTACTAACATAAAATTGAACTGGATATAATGTTCAGATAGTGCAGAAATTGTCTGAAAACGCCACGAACAAATTAAGCTCCTTTGATGATAAAATGGCTCCAAATTTCCCAAATAATAATGGTATAGTACCAAAATAACAATGACATAGTAACAAAATAACAATGATATAGTAAATTATTCATGAAACTAGTTTCAAAGGCTCCTTTGCTGTTAAGTGATAAGTTTTATCGTTGGAAATTATTTACTTGAGAGAACTGTTTTAAACAAAAATTTATATTTAGAGAAACTGAATGGTATTTTTATTCGATTTTTGTAGTAAAATAATGAAAAAATATTTTACTGAATAGTTAAAAACATAAATTAATAAACGAAATCCAAATTTATCTGAAATTCGATATTTTTAATCTTAAATGGTCATATTAAAAACAATCTGTATTTTCAAAATTATCTGTGTTTTGCTTTATTACTTTTTTTTATTTATACCGAATTATATGAAAGTATGTATTAAAGATTAAAAATTATACACTTGAAAATCTCTTAACGGTGTTTTGACTCAACTCACATCCATCCAGATTGAACTTTAGTATGTAGATATTAAAACATTTATGGTAGTAAAAAGTCCTCTTAGCAAAAAGATCTATAACATCCTATAAATGTTCTACTAGTGACTTGTCTGGTGATGCTGATGGCACCAACAAAGTGTCTTTGGCTGCGAAGGTTGGCTCTTTAGATGACAATAGTATGAACACAAGGTTTGCTTGTTGAAATAAAGGACTAGTATAGGCGTTCACAAAAGGAGTACCGCCTGCCAAAGGTTTTAACCTACAAATTGATTCTGATGAAGACAAACAGTGATCAGGTAGCGTGTGAAATCGCAACCTATGCTACTTTACCCTACTGCCTAGAATTGTGACGAGTGACAACAAACAGTTTGTGGTACCAACCTCATTAGTACCACACACAAGTGAAATTACCATCCTCACCAAGACAAAAGTGAGACTCGCCATAAAAGATGTTCCAAATGGCTCCGTGCTGCTTTATCAGAGCACCGTTGTAGTTTCTGGTAATGTTGCAGTGATTCAGGGAAAATATTCGTAATGGTCTCCGTACAAGCAATCCAGAAGCCTGTAACGTCTGCCAATGATCCTAGCCCTTACAAAATGAGGCTTAGAAAATACTTTGTACTTTATATTAAGAATAACAGTAAAATGATTTAAAAATAAATGCTCTTTTAGATATACACTTCGTAAAAACATCTGCAAATTCTTTCAATTCATTGAATGATAATTTATTATTAGAATGTGGGAAACGTTTTTGGTAAATATCATTAAAGAACCATTATGATTAGGAAACAGTTTAATTAGTAGTATTTTTCCTCCTGGCTCAAACTTTCGATTCAGTATAAAGATGTTTTAATAAAAGAAAATAAATTTATTAATTCATTTTCAAGGATTACTTATCTCAACCGTACAGTGTGTGTGCGTGCGTGCGTGTGTGTGTGTGTGTGTGTGTGTGTGTGTGTGGTATTGTTATTGTTGTGTGTGTGTGTGGTATTGTGTGTGTGTTGTTGATAGTATTGTGTGTAACATTTAAAAAATTCCATTGAAAACTTATGTTCTTAAGAATTTAATGTGTAGTACTCCTTTTACAAAGCATTAAAATTCTAAAATGCTTTTAATTCCTCCAATCAGTGTTTTAAAAATATTTAATCGTTTATTAATGGCATTTTTCAAACTTAATGTAAAAAGTATATTTGATTTGATACATATAAATATAAATTTCTATCCATTAGGAAATCTTTTTGTGCTATGTGTTTTAAAAATTTTATCTTCAACTTTTTATTCGTAATCTTTAAGGAAAATTCATGTAACATTAATACAAGTAGAAAAACAACTGGAATTTATTAAAATTTAAAAATATTATCTTTTACTGAAATTTATATGCATCTAGAAGCTTGTATCTGTATAAGTAATTAATGAGTTTTAATTAATCAGAAAATATTTAAGCTTTAAAAATTTTTCTTTCGAACTCAAAAATTTTCTTCATCTCAATGAGATATTTTTCTACGACATTGAATCCGTTGGTATTTTATGTGTTATCTTTTTATTTGTGAGATTTTTGGCTTCCTTTTTTTTTTCTTTTCTAAACTGCAGTTTAAAAAGCATATGATTATTTACTTATTTCGCTGCATGATCAAAAATTATGAAGCTTCAAAATGAAAAATTTGTAATTGATTTTGCTTTCGATCTATGCACCTAAGGTCAATTTTCTCAAAAAAAATTGTGTTGTATGACGTCTAATATTAATTATTTATCCAAACTGCTGATTTATCCAAAACTACAACATAATGTAATTGTTTTTAACTAACTTCGTTTCATAGACACATTATAGTTATTGGCGTTACACCTAGAACATCGAAACTAGAGCCTAACTTACAAATATTCACTCCACATTACCTCGGTGCACTGGGGTCTAGTTCATTTTAACGTGAATCAGCTGCCGTTATTCCTCTAGATGTGTGTTTTGTTGTAATCGGGACTAGAGTCTACAACCAACCGATCCCAAAGCTTAACATCAAAATACAGCCATACAATACAATATATCAAATACATCTTAACATCAAATTACAGCCTTCATATTTAAGAAAGAGCCAAACATACGTTGAATTTATTTGATGTACTAATTTCTTTTTTAAAGTATATATCCGAATTGTTAAAGTATTTATCAAAATTTAATTTTTAATACATGCTCATCTTTTAACCATAAGCTTCATTCACTTTCATTTCAAATTATCGTTTTAGAATTCATAGGTCTCGAAAGTATGATAAAAGAAATTCTTTTCTAAAAGAAAATTTTAAACTAAAAAAAAATTTTTTTTTCCTTCGAAATACCGATTTACAAGGATAGAAAACTTTTCTGGTACAGTCATCGATTTTGCCCTTTACAGTTCAGATAATCTCATGTGATGATAGCTCTCGAACGAAAATTTCTCCTTGGGGACATCTTTGTTCGTTTGATTCGTTGAGTTTGAAATATTTAATGTGTGCAGGACTTCACTTTCGTTCCCTCGAAACAGCCTCATGTGAGGAAATACTTTTTTTGAACCTCGATAAGGGTAGAAAAATTTCTTTTCCGTTGAATTAATCTATATATTTTTAAGCGCTTGACCTATTTTAAAGTAGACAAAGTTACAGTGAGTCATATACAATAAATGATTTATTCGTGTATTTATAATAAATTTTATTTGCATTGTATTTACAGTTACATACTTAAACTTTTTTTTATAATGCTACGTATTTCTTAAGCTTAAAACTAGCTGATAATGTTTTAAAGGGACGATTTAAATGTTTCTGTCTTACTGAACACTTCTAGGCAAACATTCAAACGATGTCCTTCACTCGAAACATTATGATTATAAGAGCTTTATAAAAACAAAACACTTAAGATACAGATAAAACTAAATAATAATATGAAACTATGTTAACAAAAAGCAAAATAAAATTTGGAATAAGTTTAGTTTGAATAGAAGAATATTGGCGACTGAATTTTCAATTATGAGCTTCGTTCTAACGATTAATGTACTATCTTATTGGTATTTCAATTTTCTAGCATCACATAATGTGACCAACTTAGAGCTGTGGTTAAATTTAAATGCAACTGCATTAAGTATTTCATCAAACCAAATAAATCAAAATCAGAACAATGTAAATAATAAACTGATAAAATTGAAATTATTTTAAGTAAGAAAATTTTCAAAATCAAGAGGAGTTGGTATTTTTTTAAGGTAAACGTTGGGAAAACTGTAATTCATATTCAAACTTTTGTAATTCTTAAAATTATGTTTCTTAGAATTAAATTATTTTTAAGGATTTGAATTACATAAACATGTATTGTTAAAAATAATTGAAAAACTATAAAATTTACAAGTAAAATACAAATTTTCCTTGTGAATTAGCTAATTATTTTTAATATATGTGCAATATATATTTTCAGTTAAAATTTGCGCAAACATTATGTGTGTAATATAAATTTATACTATTACTATAATAGTTAATTTTTTAAGACAATATTTAAATTTCAATCTGTTATTAAATAAAAAAAATGCAGAATTTTATTTTGCTTTTTGGAAACATATAGATACAAAGGTGCTTTAATATTTTCATTTATCTTTTCGACTTAAATTCCATTTAATTGTTCATCTATAAAAACATTACATTAAATTATATTTCATGAATAATAGTATAAGACTTCAGAATGTTATTCATGTAACAAAATCTGAATCCCATATCTTTTTATTTTACTTATTTTAAAAGGAAGCTATTTTTATTATTTGAAAAAATATATATTACGAGTAACCAAAAGTAGTGTAATATTTGGAAAAGCTTATTTTTGCCTAATTCTTTTGTCAATTTTTAATTATTAATAAGATCAGAATTAAAAACTAATTATTGTAAATATGATATTCAAAGATTATGAAGTGAAGGTTTGATGAAGAATATACTCTAAAGTGACTTATATATTTGCATATATGATTCTATTTTGTAAACTTTCTACATATGAACATGAAGAGCTAGTTCCATGAAAAGTATTCTTTAGGTATTGATTTTTGTACAATGTTTTTTTTTTCCAATAAATTCTCCTAATTTGTTTGACAAGTTTTAATCTTGGCTTAAAACGATTTTCACCAGAAAAATAAAACTCAGGTTAATGTAAGGAATTCTCAAATTTCGTCCGAATTAGGCCAAATTAATCGTATAGTGGAGAGAAGAAGCCTCAATCTTAAATAAGAATAGAGAATTAAAAGATAGAAAAATTACTCAAATGATATCATTTGGTGCACTCATTAATGTGTTGATTAAAAAATATAATTTAAACAATTCAACACATGCGTAGTTGTACTTACCTGTAAGATGATAAATGGTGCTCTTAACGCAGAAATTTAAGTTAGTGTTAAGTGTTTGTGCAATTTGCAGGTGTGACATGTCTGTGAGAATGTGTGTGTGTTCTGTGTGAATGCGCCTAATTCTTTTGGCAAATTTCTCATTTAAATGTGACGCCAAAAGGGATGGATAATAACCACAAAAAAACGGGAAAGCACCCTTTCCTCCTGAAAATATGATTCACGCTTCAGAACATTATAAACTAACAATGACCCTCTACATGTCTTTCATGAGTAAAATAAAATAGTCTAAGAGAGACTATTCCGAATTAAAATTCCTTTATTTTATGATCACGGGAAACAAGTATAAATATATAATTTAAACTGGAGGAATAATTATATAAATAATATATAGACTTTTCAACATGCTTTAATTTTTAACTTTTCTATGTTTATGCCTAAATGCATTCTGATTAATATCATTCTAAAATATATGTCAACTATTTCTTTTCATCGAGTTTTTCCAGGAGATAAAATTAATCTATTAATTAACAGAACTTTATCGATTATTATCTGAGGAGTTTCTTTTTCGGAACCCTTTGGATTGTTTCACTGTATTTTTAAACGTAAAACATGAATTCTAATGAGTATAAAAAATATATTGCTGCAATTCTTTTTCAGCAGTGAATAAATTTCGATTTTATCATTATAAACTATTATAACTACTTTTAGAAATATGAACATCTAATAACAAATAACAAAAATTATTTTACTTTTACGAAGAGCTGTTTAAAAATTACTTACGTTATATTAGAAATGTTTATGTATTACAAATTTCTTGACTGTAGAAGCATTTCATTAAGATAATTTCTGTTTTTTTAAATACTTTAAATCTTCGAAGTTAATTCATAAATTCTAAATTTTCTTTTTCTTATATCAGTTAAAACAAATTAACAATATTCCTCTTGCCATTTTGATATTGTTTAATTTTTTCTTCTAAAATTATAGAATAAAAACATTAGTTATTGCACGTCTAATAATTTTAAATGCTTCATCTAAGATTAATGTTATTTTCAATGCAGCATATTAGGTGATATTTAAGTGTTTATTTATCACTATAATCCTTAACTAATAGCTTACCTATATAATATTCTTTAAAAATATCTCAAATGTTAGATATAATCATATTTATGTGTAAGTATTTAATACTGTTAATTTTAAAAACCAAAAAAGAAACTCTTAGTTTGCATTATTGATATATATATATGTGTGTGTGTGTGTGTGTGTGTGTGTGTTTGTATGTATGTGTGTGTGTGTGTGTGTGTGTGTAATGATTTAACTTAATTCCTCTTAATTTCTCACTTAAATAATTTAATTTACTAAATTTGCCCATTCTCTCCTTTAAACGATAATGTTCATTCG
Organism: Nephila pilipes; assembly: GCA_019974015.1. Taxonomy (NCBI): domain Eukaryota; kingdom Metazoa; phylum Arthropoda; class Arachnida; order Araneae; family Nephilidae; genus Nephila; species Nephila pilipes. Next base: position 1,415,558 of record BMAW01069000.1, on the reverse strand, counting down.
TATTTCCTAATAAAATTCCTATTCTTTTTAATTAATTCAATCACGCGTTTTAAAAAATTCGCTGACAATGCTCTCTTCTCACGGAACAGACCTGAAGGGATGATCCCTACCAGACTTTCTGTCTATACTTATCTTCCCTGGAAGTCCCTCCATTCAGACAGTTTGGATCTGACGTTTAATTGAATTTTCCCTCATATAAATAGCAAAACAAAGCGAAAAACACTCTCTTATTGCTCTTCTTATACTCTTCTCATTACCTTGATGCTGTTCTCATACGATCATCCTTTCTCTCTAATAATCATTTGAAAATTGTATAGTAATTTCGCTTCAGCCATTGGTGGCCGGAGTCCGACTAAAGTCTGCTACAATATGGAAATAAAAGTATTTCGGCCATGTATGGAATGATTCATTAATATTGAACAGACATTAAAGTAACTACGTTACATTTAGTCGACAGGATCGTTACATTTAGCCGGCAGGATCGTTGCACACACACACTCATATATAACAGTTAAATATATATATATATATATATATATATATATATATATATATATATATAACTGTTAATAAGAAATGACATTTGTTAGGAAACAGTTATAATATGTTTTAAACTATCTTTAACTTAAAATTATAATTAAATTATGACAATTACTTTAAAACCCTTCATTCAAAAACATCTATTTTTTTTTCATTATGTACTAGTTTCCTTCAAAATAAATTGAATTAATTTAAAAAGATGTAATATTTAATTTAAATCAAGTTATGAATACATTTTTCTTAAATTTTGAAATCTAATTTTTTAAACTAAAATTTTGCGTCACCGCAGTTATAATTTTAGTTTCTTCACGGTTTATCGAATTTTCAAAATGAATCCTTAAAATTAATTAGCTTCAGGCGAGAAAATCTATTTAAACAAAGATCGTGAGAACATAAATAAGAAATGAAAAATTTCCTAACATCTTAGCAGAACAACTCTCTTTCGTAATTTACATAATTAAATGCACTTCTTCTTCCAATTAATATCTTAAGTCATTATTAAACGCAAAAAATATTGGCCTCTGAAAAATAAACAAAAAATTTAGTTAATGGATTATCTTCAGATATTCAATCTCCATATAAGTATCTAAATATAAAAATAAATTATTTTAAAGCAAAAATAACAAAAATATAAATTTTCCAGTTAATTTTTATGACTATTGTCAGGATTTATGAAACTTTACTCACAATCTAAGACTTTTTTTTCTGAATTAAGATCTTCGATAAATGGATTTTCTTTACTTAAGAGTATTTATTCACAGGTTTTTTCTTTACTTAAAAATATTTACACGTAGTACAACTTATATTTATGAAAAATTAGTTTTATGCATTTATTAAACTTTTCATACTTAAATTCGAAAAATAATAACAATTTGTTTCTTAAAATTTCTAAATTTTAGTATTCCTTTAATTAATAAGTATTTATATATATTTGGGCCAGTTTGTGGTGGTTTTTTTTTTTTTTTTTTTGTGATCACCAATCAATTTACCAAGATTTTTTTATGATCACCATAGAATTATTATTCTACCTTACTGTACCATAAAATCTATTTGCCAACCGGGGAAAATGAGTTTTTTATGCCAAAAATGTTACAACCGAAATTATTTAAATAATATTCAAATAAAAATTGCAAATTTTTATATTTCTGTTGTTTATACATCACTACATATTTCTACAAGTTGAATTTTATTCTTAATGATATAATAATTTAGTTTTAAATAAAAAAAATATCATGGTATCTGAAACTAAAATATTTATACAAACGGATAAATACGTACTAGTTGTTTGTGTTATAAGTGGAAAAAATACGACCCACATAACGATTTTTTACAAAATTATTATAGAGTTTCAATATTGTAAATTAGTGGCTATTGCTTTATAAGGGTTTGAAGAAATATTAGATACTAACTGTAAGTAAAATTCTAATCGGCATGCGTTTGTTTTATTAAATTTATATTCTTTTTTTAGTGTAATGAAGAAAAAGTCAAATTTCAGAGAAATTATTGACATCTTACCATCTAGAAATTTGTCTGAATCTGTTTTTGAGGGAATTTGTAACATTAATTCCATTATCATTCACTAAATTGTTAATTTCGATTAATCCACACACGCAACAGATGAAATCATTAAATTTATGTAAGATGTTTTAATTCTTACATAGCAAACTTAGGCAACTAATATGAAACAAGGTTTCGATGGTTATTTAAAAAATAAACTCTTCCTAAATTTCTGTAATAAACTTAAAACTTGTTCTTAAAAAGCATAACTAAGGGTTAAATGCGATATTTTATACTGTTATTTTAAGTGTGCTGTTTGTAAAATCTGTATAAATCCTAAGTGAATATCTTATATATTCAACGTTACATTTTACTGTAAGTCACTAACTTTCACGAATAACATTCACACAAACTGTTTTTTCAACGTTCATTTGTTTTTTCTATCAATAATGTTCATATTACTAAAATATTTTATGTCCAATTTCCATTTTCTTCTAAATAGTAAAAAAAAAACATTTTTGATACAAAAGCCAACTGCTGTTCACTTACGATCACCACTAAAATCTAATTAACAATATTAATTTGAGAAAAATTGGATAGAAAAGTCTTCCGAAATTCGAAAATATTCACCTGCTAAGAAAATATAACAAGAGATATAGTTAAGTTGCAGGTGGGGGTGTTGGTTTTCCTAGAAATTATGTTCTGAGATACCAACTTAATGATTAAAGCAATAAGTCAACCATATCATTTTATAATTTAGAGTATCATATGCTAAATGTTTTAATTAATTTATGACAGAATGAAGTTTACAATATACAACAAAACTTTATTTTGGCAAAATAAGAAAAACTGTGACTGTTCATATCTATTTCACTTTAATTTTGAGTTTTCTTCCTTTTTCCCTTTAATGTTTATTCCATAATTCACTATATTTTTCCCTGGACTCTTTCGTCACTCTTTCCCGGGATGACTGACAGAAATTGAAAGATTAAGTATTATACAAAAATGTATTTGCTTTAAAAGTGTTGACTAGTAATTATTATCGGACTCGTGAGACTTCATGAATACAAAGTTTTTGACTTTTTAAAGTTTATCATTTGAAAATTAATTTTAAATAATCCTTTTTCTGTAACAGACCAAATGTCTTCATGAATAAAAATCGCTAACCATAATTTAAAGAATTAATTTCCCATTATCCAAAAATGGTTTTATCCTTTAAAAGTTGATTTATTCCATAAAAACATATTGTTTCCTCATTGTATGTTTTTCTTATTTTAATTACATTAACGTGTCTATTCCTATTGTAGTACAGTTTATTAAAGTTATCAATTCGAAATAAAAAGCATGAAAACAATTTGATAGGTTTTTTTTTCTAAATTAAGAAGATTTTCACTTAAATCACAAGTTTATATATCACCGATCTAATCTTAATCCTTACAGATTAACCAAAAGTTTGCTAATAATTAATATATCTGTAACTAGGAAAGAAATTTAAGTTCACTGAATGCTTCATATTACTTCCTTACATATTTCCTTCTCTAGAAATCAATTTTAACACATTTACAATTCCTCTGTATATTCATAAATGAAAAGATAAATAGATCCAGTTCCATTAAAAAGACGAAAGCTTTTGAAAGTGACACGAAAAACCTAGCTTCTTTGTTAATTAGACAAGAAGAAAACTGAGAGACACCACATTTTCTCTGGGGATTAGCATCTCTTTTACTTAAAAGATCAAGTTCATTTACTCTTGGCTCGGCTTCAGCCTCGTAATTGAAGTGAGCGGAATAACAACACGCTATTCATCAACCAAGATTGCAGTGGGTGAAGAGTAGAGTTCGTGTCAGGAGCGGTTGTAAATAATCACTTACAAAAATATGTTTCGTAACGAAGACAGAGATCTTAAGGAGTTTTCCGGAAAGTTTGGGAAAGTAATAACTTAATTATCTGACATAATTGCTTTTTGTCACAGTGTTTGTAGGTCCTCCATGCTTTATTAAGACATTTTAATCAATTTATACATATAGTTAAGACAGCGACAATTATCATAAATTTGTTATCAACTTTCAATATATAATATAAGCTTAAATACATTTCTCAATAAAAGTAAAAGTTGCAATTAAATATCAAATCTAAGTTGCATTAAATTTCATCTATTATTTTTCTGAATTCGGCATATAAACTCTCAAAATAAAATATATTTTTAGCCAATAATTAGCTATTCGTCATTATTTTAAATAAAAAATAATTTAATTTCTTTCTTCTAAAAAATGCTGATCATTATTTACTTCAAATCCTATTGAAAGATTGCAAACATTTTCGGATGAAAAAACTTTTTTCATTCTGAATTAATTGGTATTCATATATACTGCACAGATTGATTGTTTTAATAGTTCTATAAACTAATAAACATGAAATAAAAGCAATATATCTTAGTGATTAAGAGAGAATAAATCGCTATTATACTTTTGTCTTGAAAAAAGCAAAATAATTATACATCTCCTTGTGATTATTTAGAAATAAGCAATTTTTGACAGAAATTTTTTAATGGTTTAAAATTTACTTTCTCAAACATGTATTCCAGAAAATTCAAGTTGAGAAAGGAAATGACACAAGTAAATGACTTTCTTTCTATCTGCCTAATTACACATATGGATTCAAATAAAATTTAGAAACCAACTAAAATATGCAATCCTTTGTAACATGTAATTTTTATTCAGATAATACTAGATAAATGTTCTGTTTTAAGGATCCAAAATTCAATACCACTCTTTATAATTTAATACAAATGTCAAACAAATATATAAGTAATATAAAAATTCATTCCTGAGCAGAGATTGCTAAATTTCTGATGGTTTTAAAAATTATAACACTTTTGATACTTTAAAAGTAAATGTCTTAACGTAATTGATACAAAATAAAAAAAAAGAAAGAAAATAAGAAAAAAAAAAAGGAAAAAAACAGTTAAATATTTCAAAGCGAATTCATTTCTTTTTATTTCTTTATTACTATAAAATGAAATGCTACTTGAACTTTAAATGTCCCAAATCCCATAGATATAAGTGATACCATCATCACATATTTAATATACATTATAATATTGAATATATCAAACGTTTTATTAAAAAAAAACAAAAGGAATCATTAACTTGAGGTTTGCTGATCTTTACAGCTTACGTGGTAAAGATCTTCAAGACAAGCTAGATTAATTATACCCTAGAGTATTGTTATTATTTGAATAACATTATTTTTATCCTATAGATAAACTGCGCATCTTGTGAATAAATTCGCAGATATTATGTTCTGTCATCACTGAGTATTAATCTTATATGTACAGAAAATTTGTATATAACACAACACACACGCGTAGAAAGAAAGAAAAATAAATATATAAGAAACTAAAATAAACTTCTGTTTAGTTTAGTTCATAATACTTTTTATGATACATTTTTAATATTTATAATTGTTTCTATGATTAATACAATGACTTAAAATATGCAATTACATAATAAGGGGAGAATGGTGACACATGAAATATCACACCTAAACTTTCCTCGTAGATTTAATTTATTCTATGAGAGTACTGATATTGAACCAGCCTTCGAAGCTAATAGCGATCATCCTTACAAACAGTAAAGTCGTTTAAGAAAGAGAATTGAAGGGATGAACATAATATCAATATTTTGAAAATAAAGTATAAAAATGAACTCTAAATAAAAAAAATAACTCTTTTACTTGACAAAAACGAGTCTGGTCTAATTGCTTACAAACAAAAAAAAATACTTAAAACTAAACAAATAAATCGAAGTGCAGTAGACTTCAAAGATATTACTAATAACCTGAAATTTGGGGAACCCAAAAGAAACTGTAACCAAAAAAAATTATTAGGAATAATGGATTTCCATCACCAACTTCAAATCTTTCCAAAAAAAAGTGTTTCGTGTATCCAGATATTGAAGTTAAATAGTAAATATATTCCTTGTGTAATTTGAAATATATTTTTCTTCATTAAGAGAGAAATACATGAAAGTTGTAAAACTGACTTTAGAATGTTTAGTGTTATTTTATTGTAATAACATTATCATTATTTGTTAGAAGTATCTACTGCCCTTTTAGTTTTATTTTTTTTAATATAAAAATATATCTGGTTTGTTTTCGACCTTATTTGAAATTTCAGCTCAAGGTGCATAGTGGAATGCTGGATATTTCCGATTTTTTCTTCTCCTGCACAAATAAGACATATCCAACTAAAAATAAGTAATGCAGAAAATGTTTCTCAATCATGTAATTAATAAATATATTTCAAACAATAATACAATGAAATTATATTCTAATAAATACCGTTCTTTTGATGGAGGAGGAGGGAAAGTGCACCATTCAGTTTTATTGCAACTAACAGAGGAAGATAGTGATTGCACTGTTTCTTCCTCAATCGGAAATGCATCTTTCTCATCATCCTCTTCAATGGATAACTAATCACATTCATTTGTTTCATTCAAATAATTATCACTTCCTTCGTCAGATTGATCCCTGAGTTATTGTAATGGCTTTCTGGTCTCTTCTGCAGCAGTATCACGCTTACAAGCCATATTTCACAATAAACTGGTAGAACACGCCGAACAAATAGAACATTAGTATCCTAGTGTCATCTATAGAGCATCATTTTAAATACAAACAGATCAAGTGTACTAAATTTGTTTTATATATCTATATGTTTATCAGTGATACGGGCAATTTAAATCCAATCAGGTAAAAAATATTTTATTTTTTTGTTATAAAAATAACAATTCTACAAGTTTTGTTGAAACGCTATAGAGGCTAAATAAATTTATTAGGAATACTTACAAAATACAATTTATAATTAAAGTCTATAAGAGTTATCTTAGAAATGGAGTCATTAGACACATTCAGGGTAGAAAATATATATTTTTTTACAAAATAATTTACTTGTTATGTTTACTCTATCATATATGAAAATTAAAACTTAAATGTTTCTAAATACTATATACTCTAAGATATTAAATGAGACTGAAATAATTAAATTACAAACAAACTCAAAGCCATAAAGAATTATTTGCTTTGCTTGGGGAAAGTTTAATCCACACACTTTCCTAAAAAATCTTTCAAAATAACACATGAAAAAATCTTTAAGGAATTTAAAGTAGCACACACACAGATAAAACTAAGAAATTTTATAAATACCTAGGAATTATTGGTAGATATATTTGTATTGAGCAGCTTTTTTTATATAATGTTTAAAACTTAAATAAGATGTTTGAAAATATTAAATTCATGAGGTACTCGTATACACATCCCATTTCAATATTATTTTCAATTGTATTGTTAAGGTAAAATAACTACTCAAAATGTGAGTGAATTTCAAATTAGTTTCGAGAACGAAGGAATATCACAAAGTATTGGAAAATTCTTCTCAAAAGAATTTATTTCGAAAACATAAAGTTGCTGCTGAGAAACTCAAAGCATCTTATTATTCAAAACCGGAATAAGCTTAGAATTCTTCTGACTCAAATTGAACATCCATTGTCCTAGGATGTCTCTTAACATTTTCCCATTACACATCGAAACGGAATTCTATTGAAGATTTTGACAATTTTCTTCTAATAAAAGCATGGTTGAGTAAATAAATGACTCACATGTAATTTATTCTGAAACTTTGAAGATTACGGTGTGAGAGACTCAGACATTTTAATGAAATATTTATATCAATATTTAAAGAAAATGCCAATAATTGTCAAGTAAATGAATTCAGGAAATATTTCTCAAAAAACTTTTAGTTGTCGATAGACGAGAAATATATTCTATTCTAAGTTTATACACTAAAATAAGCTCTTTTTCTTGGAAATGTTCTTTTACATGCTATCCATGTTTTCATTTTGCAATATATTACGATGACGTATATGTTCGTTTTGCAATATATAATAAGAATGTTTTGATAGCTAAAATATGCAACAAAATGATAATTTTATATCTATACGAATAACATAGAATAAAGCGTAGCATTTTACATTTTAAAGATAGAAAGATATGTCATTCTAAAATTTATCATGTTTTTAGTAATATAAAAGTCGTACTTCTCCATTTACCATAATAGTTCATAATTGTTTATAGCGATTATTTATTAACTTCGCACTGAGAAGTTACACAAGGGTTACTGGAAACAGAACTCATAATTCTGAACCCCGGTCAACTGACGGGAACACTACTAGAGCTGGAACCACAAGCTTCCACACCACACCAACCAAAGACTTAGGACCTCGGTCAGAATTAACGTGCATCAGCCCCACTACATGATGGATCTTCAGTGGCATTAGGTATCTAACACACGACTCGACGAAAACAACGTCAGCAGCGAGTCCGCTGCCATGATCAGGGACATACCATAAGTTTAATACCAAGCAAGATTATATAAATCTAACCAATTACCAGTCACTAAAATTATACCATAGCAAATCATAATTCATAAAAAGTAGAAACATAATTACTATCATATATTATTAAAAAGCACTACAAAATAGATAGGTCAAAACAACCATAACATCTTAAAATATAGCAAGGCAAAAAATGAAAACGACTTTGCAATTCTTCAAAAAATCCATATCAAATCATAAATAAAAAGTGTTAAGTACAACTATATAAGCGAGAAAAATATAAAAATAAAAACACAAAAAAAACTTAAATATTTTGAAAGAATTTAAAAGAATACATGAGATCAAAGCAAAAAAAATTGTAATGCAAAAAAAAAAAAGAAAAATAGTAAACCAGGATAAAAACCGTTTATGTATATATCGCTAATTAATAAAATAAATTAAAAGCATACAAAAATCTAGAATAATACATAAGTAATACTGTAATTTTAAGTATTAAAATTTCCATCATAGCAATTTACATTTGTTTGCAAATCTTACCAACGAATTAAGTGTTATCAAAGGCATTTTACACGTGCAACGGAATATTGCAAATTACACCTGTAAAACACACTAAATTTTATTTTAATCTAAATATTGTATTCAATATTTAAGTGCAGGAAAATGAATAAGATTATCATTTAGAATGGTTTACATGGATTGCATGGCGTTCAAAATAAGCAAACACAATACAATACTGTAAAAGCACATGATAACTTATCAATGAAATTCAAAATTATTTTAAAACAAGTTTGTATTTTAATCTAACTGTGATTTAGCCTATGATATTTTATCAACCATAATCTTACGAGTATTCTATTAAGAGGAGAATAGTATGGTCTGTTCAGACAAAACATTGCCCCACTTCTCCACAAATTAAACTCTATACATTTACCTCATTTATATATCTGTACATCACTTTGTTATTATTTATCATTTGGATTAAATCAACTTTTCTTGAAACACCGTACAAGAAAAATAATCTAAACCAGACATTTATTCAATAAAATACAAAACATCCCTTAAACCTTAAATTACCATTAACATTTGCACTTTTTAAAAATATTTTCCTTTCAAAACAAAACGTAATGTTTATCATTTCCTATTTCATTATTTGAATAAAAGAATATGTTTCATTTTACTCAAAAAGTATGTAAAAATCAAAAATATTTCTAAATACCCCTTTATATTGCTACCACATATATATAAAAAAAACATTGTCGTAATTATTTTCTTATTGCACAAATTTTAAAACTAAAATTATAATCATTTCAAAACATTATCACTTTTTGTTTATTTGATGTTTCAAATCCACACAATTTTCATGTAGAAGGATTTCAAAATTTTGGAATAATACATAACATATATACTTTTAATACCTCATTGAATTAAATTCTTAAACAAACCTCTGTTAACCATTTACTTTCTTAAAAAAAATTAAATATCAAATCACAACCAAAAAAAATTTCAATTAAATCTCAAACAATTTTATCATCACAATTATTATTTTAAATGAAAATATCATAAACAATAAATTTTCAAAATAGAAATATATCACAATTTGTAATTGCCAACATATGCCTATCAAAACACTCTGAACTACTATATTTTTCTTTTCAAAATTTTCAAATTCACGTAATTAACTTTTAAAATAGAATTTACTAATAATGAGGAATATTACAAAGCATAATGTTTCAAGTTAACCATCAAACAATATTTTTTGATCTAAAAGTCGATTGAATTTTAAATTTAAAATAAACTACATAACACAAAACGCAATATGATTTAAATACCAATAAATATGAAATTCAATAAAAATCACAAATTATGCATTTTTTAGAATATTATTCATAACCTATTGTATATTTACCTAAGTGTTAAAAATTAAGAGATTATAATGAAAACTTAACTTATGTTGAAGTCCGTTTAATCCGAAAAAATGCTAGTTCATGTAGATTAATGAGATAGTTTCGTTTTTCTTAGAGCGGAGTGTATCCTTCCTGTGTGATGACCGAGTATGAGCTGAAGTTTTGGAGATGTTTTATTATATTCAATGTGAAAGTCCAATTTTGAGAATGGGCTCAATACTAAAAATGTATGGTTTCCAAAAGAATAATTTCGTCTTTCACTAGATGGATATCTTTTGTACACGGGATAGTCACCGACAGTGATTAGATACACTGGCTAGTCACAGCACAGTTTTTGTAGTCGTCGGTGAGCGGTGAGGATATCATACCGACTTTTGTAGCTGTATCACCAAATTCATTTTGATTCAGTTCTGACTGCCGTGTTGATGCAATCGATGAAGAAGTATTTTATCTCACAAAGTATTTTATTCGAGAGTTGAGAGTACCTCTCTATCTCCTTAATACATATAGCATATATTACATAGTTGCAAGACATCACAAAAAAGCGTAGAGCGGAACGTATCACATAGCAAGGAGCAGGGTGACGTAAGAAAAGAGAGTTAACAAAGATCACGTCAGCCTTTATACCTAAAATCTTGCTAGAGGCTCATAGTGCTAGCCAAGACATCCGCCTTTACAAAACAAAAGTGACAGCTGCAATTAAGAAGTGAGTAAAACTTGGCCAATAAATTTACTTGAGAATTAAAATAGAATTTATGTAAAAAGTGAAAAAAGTTGAAATGAGGGAAAAAAAGTAATTATTTAAGTTATCACACACACACACACACACACACACATATATATATATATATATATATATATATATATATATATATATATATATTAAAAATAATAATTCAGTAAATTATAATAAACTAAAAAAATAATAATGATGAAAAGTTCATCACAAGTTGCATTAAAACAAACTACTCTATTAATTTTATTAATAAACATCTAAAATGTTTAAGATATATTAAAAATAAGTGATAAATATTTCTCTCTCTTTCTCTCTTTATATATATATATATATGCATATGTCACGTTAAAAATTGCGTTTTAAAGTAATGGAGCAATTTTTAACATCGAAAGCATTATTTACTCATTTCCTACTCTGATTTATTCACTGACAGGATTTAAAAAGGGAAAGACAAATTGTGCATCTTAAAGTTGATAGTAGATGTTTT
>BMAW01069000.1:1370369-1399166 GCA_019974015.1 Nephila pilipes | reverse complement strand
TACAACTCTTTTTTTACACGGAAGATGCGTTCCTTAGAAAACAGTTCAAAACAAATTCGTGTAAAAAATACATGCGACATATTGTAAATTTGGGGATATGTACCACAACTTTGAAAAATCATGCAAAATGAAAAAATTCTAAATATTTTCCCAAAAAAACTGTGCAAAAGAGCAATAATGAAATCCATGTTACATATTTATAAAACAAAAACAATTCCTTTTTTATTACCAAAAGAAAATTAAAATTAGTATACAGCGAAAATTTAGTCTATAGATAAATGCAACATATCAAAATTAAAATTGAAATTACGAATAAAACTACCAACAACTATTCAACGCTACTCGATAACAAACGTGCACGTTTTTTACCAACTGGATCAAAAATGCTATCGTCAGTAGATGTGTCAGATATGTCTAGCACAACTGTCGTTATTAACGGCCTATATTGGTATTTTTGTTGTTACGAAGTTTGTTATTAGCGGCTGGTTTTTTTTTTTTTTTGCTTCTTATGCTGCTTATACAGTACTTGATATCATGCTACACAAAACTAAAAATGACTTTGAAATCTTAATGCACGCTCCATGTCAGGATCATGAGTAAGAAAATGTTGTTCAATACTTGAAACAAATTTCAAGCCCTGGCGAATTAAATCAGCTGTTAATAGTTGAACTTTACCTTCGACTTCGTCATTATCAACTAGAATTATTAATATGAAAAAATGTATAGAAATTTATGAAAAAATATCATACATGACTTAAATATTGATTTTAAGGATACATTTCACGTTAATAAGATGTTAAAATAATGAATTTTTTATTTTAAGTGGATGAATATTATCGAAACAGTGACGTGATGGATTTCCAGTTTAACTAGAAATCTAAATGCTATATTCAAATTAGTGTAAAACGAAATAAAAAAAAGTGATTATAAAATTTGGATATTCCCCGTGACTCTAGAATACAAAATAAACAAGCCATGAAGTAGACTAAGTCACTCTCACATGTGTGGGCATAATCCGACCATCTTTTGATTACACTGTCAAAATTAGAGTTAAAAGAAAAAGAAAATTTGAGGGTGATTCGTGCTAGAACAAAAATTCGTGTATACAAGAGTATATATATATATATGTATATATATATAAAAGAAAGAATTCTTGTATTCAATATTTTTATATGGGATTTCTCTTTTTAACATCTAAAAAAACCATTTTAAAAAATTAATTCAATATTAAGTATGAATACTTATATATCTGGTTGTAGAAAGTTTTAATCTCGGTTATTTATAGTTATTTCATACAGTCAAAAAAACTCACGGTAATTTTAAACTGTTATTTCATTTATCACATTTAGGTACATTATTATTGGAGGTATTTTAAAATTTTATTTTTCAGGAATTTAATTAAACAACTTTATTATAAAAAAGTCTGTTATAAAATTTTTCTTATATAATACATCTTGATATTTTCGTATAGTTATTTTTCAGTATATATGAAAAGTAATTAATATCTTTCAATATCGTAAATTTAGTAATAAAAAGACCGATCAGAATTTTGCATTAATAATGAAACAAGGAATTAACCCATTAAGGACATATTAGAAATAATGAAAATGTATGTCGTCATAAGTAATAAAGACATTCATTCATTCAGTAGTAGTTTATTTTGTTTTAGAATGTTTGTGTCTATTAATTTTAAATTAATTCATTAAGCTTAAAAATGCAAAAATGAACATTGCACAGATGTAACCATAAATTTTAAATGAATAGTATTAAATTCATTTTAAAAGAAAATGCTGATAAAGTAGAATAGCATTATAATTCTTTAAAACTAGTTTAATGTAAAACTGAATCGAAATTGAATATAAATTGTATCCTATTTTTGAATGAAATTCAAGTATTCATGAAAACATAATATAATTTGTTAATTATTGATACATACATTTTTATAAAAGCCAAAATCTTCCTTTTTTTTCCAAATGCTTATTCTAAATCAGAAATATTCAAATGTACAAACCTGTTTTGATATTCAGGTTCAAATATATAAATCTATTGATATATTTATAGCTACGGAATTTTTTTTTAAATAAATAGTTGTAAAATTAGGAAAACACTGTGTAGTTGAATTTATTCAGGAATAGAATTCTTTCAGTTAAAAAAAAGAAAAAGGCAAACTTTTATGAAATGTTGTAATCTGTTTGTGAAAAATGTCAATGAAACTTTATCTTATCAAAATAAAATAGAGTAGAGATTAAATTATTTCTTTTTCACTGATATAAAAAACCTGAGACTCAATAAATTTTCAACAAATATCATTTAAGTTATTTCATAATTTCTCTGTTTAATTTGAAAGAAAATGTAAAAATGGGGGACAGGTTATAAAGTATGATTACAAATGCGAATTAAATTTGAAATCAAAGTAATTTTCTTAGTTTCAGAGGGAAAATATAAAACTAAAATGAAATGTTTCGAATTTTTTCATATTTGCTTGAACTATTTAAGATGCAATATATGCTCATCTTTTTTTAATTATTGAAGAAAGGAATTTATGCAAACTGTAGGAAGGCGCTTTATTTATTATATGCGTTGAGATTTGAGATGCACAGAAGATTTACTTTTCAATTCTTCTTTCTTTCAACTTTGTATTTCTGAAAATTCAATTTTATCATGGTTTTCAAAATGCAAATTTGACCCCATTAAGCGATTTAAAAACAATAAAAAAATGTTTTTTGTGTTATATGATCAGTAAATTGAATTCTTAGTATTAGAGAAATTGAATTTTTTCATTAAATGAATTCCGGGCATTTCAAATACTAAAATAACTTTGCTGTTCTAGCAATACATTTTGTTCCATGAGGATATAAAAAGATCGTATTAAAAGTAATTGTGCCTACCGATTTAACATCAAAAAAAATCTAGTTATATGCATTCTTAAAGTAAAAGAAAGACAAAATTAAAAAAAAATCTGAAGAATAAGTTAAAAATAACATTTTTAAGACTGCATTTGAGCAATATGTTGATATACAGTTAAAATACTTTGGAAAACCTCATTTCAGTTTATATATATATATATATATATATATATATATATATATATATATACACCACATTTAAAAGATACTTTTGTACTTTAATATGCAGGAATGTTACAATACTTTTTACTACAGTAATTTGCAAAGGATACTCAAACTCAATTATCATATAGATGATTAATTATTCCCTATTCGAAAAATTAATTTCATCTCCGAAACAAAATCTTTCAAATTCAGATTACTATTACATATGTTTTACTCATTTTTACCACATATCACTTATTCTAAAAGTGCAATTCCTATTACTTTTTCCATGTTAGTTAAAATAAGAAATTATATTACTTGCAATTTGTAACAAGAATTAAATTACATAAAAAGAGATTTAATTTAAAGTTTATCAAAGGCTCTTTCCGATCAGATTTGCCAATTATCTCAATCAAAATGTAAATATTTTTATCAATAAGCAACGGGTTAACACACATACCAATTATATATTTTTTTGGTAACAATCGACCAAAATTAATTTTATAATCTTAAAAACTCTATTTACAGACCACTTTAAAAAAAGTTTTTTTTTTTTTAAAAAATTTTTTTTTTTTTTTTTTTTGAGTTATGATATAAAAAAATAATGTTTGTATGAATTAATAAATTAACTGAATAGCGATGTTTACATATAATTTCTTTGTATAAGGGTTTTAAAGATTGAAAATATTTTTTCATTCACTTAGTTTTATAGCTGTGTCTTAGTTTTTGGTTTGCTTTTATTAAAGTTGCAATAGCAACAGCAAGAGGACTATTGTGACGTACCCGAAAATTTTAACCTCTTTCAAAAGAGGAGGTCGACAACTGAGTTGATACCCCTCTCTCCTAACTTACACACCACTCCAACGGGAGGACTTTTGGGCCTCGATAGATTTAACGTGCATAAGCTCCAGCTACACTGCGGGTCTTCAGTAGCCTCATGGCTCGAACCCATGACTTGACAAAAACTGCCAGCCAAGAGTCCATGGCAAATTGTGTCTTAGAGTAATTTAAAAAGAGTTTTTGTAGTAGTTAATCAGATTATAATTACTGCAATATTTTCCTGGATGATTGATCAAAGTTTTCTTGAATATTTGATCAAATGTTTTTTTTTTTTTTTTTTTTTTTTTTTATTTCTAAATTTTTTTTTGTGCGTCTTATCACCTTGTAGTTTGTAGTAACCATTTCTACATTTTTATGGATAATTTAGAGTTTTCAAAGATTGATTAAGAGACTCATTGCCTCATAAAAAACCAGGTGAAATGCATTATTTTTATATATAAAAATTTTTATATATATAAAAACTTTTCTTCTATTAAAATTGTTATTAAGCCTTTTGGTGGGATTAAGCAAAGTAATCAGTTTTTTTAGATAAAATGTTGATGTATTATCTTTATTTGCATAAAAATAGAATCCCGAATGTTATCGAAACGTATTTCAATTATACAATCAAAAAATTGGGAAATCTATTTTTCAGTTTTGTGTACTTTTTGAGGCCTTTCATTTTAAACTTAGGTTTCATGAAATAAATTTTAAATAATATTTGCGTCAAAAAATAAGATATTACTTTGATCCGATTTTTTTAAAAAATAAGCATATAATTTTTTTAAAGAAACTATATATATATATATATATATATATATGCTAATTTCTGTTTATATTAATGATGAATATCAATTTCATTTATAGGGTTCTTTTGTATTTAACAAGTGGAATGCAATCACAAGATGAAAAGTCTCTTCTGCTAGGAGGTGAAACTCCAGAAAATTCACAAGTGATTCAGGTAAGTAGTACGAAACAAACAGTTTCTTAATAAACTGTTGTTTCAAATAAAAAAAATACATTGATAGTTTTCATATTTAAATGTAAATAAAAGAAAATAATTGTTTCCTGGAAAGCAATATAGTTAATTGGATAATAATAAAATTTAACCATTGGAAATATTTCAAAATAGAAGAGAAATATTTTAAAAATTATTTTGATCTAATGTTATCAATTCTTTATAAGGTAATTATTTTCCTCCATTATATGAGAACAATTAATATCTAATTTAAATTTACTTTCTAACTATGTAAAATCGAGTTAATGTTTTCAATATATAGTATATGTTTTAAAAATATTCAAACAGTTATAATGTTGTATAGTACAGTTAAAAGGTAATGCACAGTTAACACCCCAACTTGAATTTTCTGATTCTTAATGAAAACGGAGCAAGAAATTAATTTTAGATTATCAGTCTAAATTGTAAGTAATGTAGATCAAAATGTCCAGAATTCATTTCTAAGAATTTAATCTCCTATTATATCAAAATGATTCTAATTTTAAATTTCTTTTTTTTTAAAAAAAATGTAAGAACTTTTTAAGAACTCGATATTTAAAATATATCACTCCAAGTTAATCTGTATAATAATACGAATACGTATCATCATTCATAAAATTCGAATTGATAAATTGCAAAAGACAATCAAGAGCACAATAAAGTTATCTAAAAGTAATCTAGACATCACATAATAATAAACTTTAGTACTACAAAAATATTTTGAGTACGAACTTCTAATGATTATTGCAGCAATTTCAATAAAAATATTTAATATTTTAATGTTTTTTGCGCTTCCTTTATCATTAAACAAAATCGAGTAATAATTACATAAAATTTGCTTATGGTATTTTAGTTTTACCACACTTTTTTCACTCTTGGAACATGTATCGACTATATATCATAATAAGTCTTGTTTTGTGATATGTACGTTCATTGCTAAGAAAATTATTTATAAATTTCAAAGATATATATAAATATTTTCTAATTACTCATAATTTAAAGGAAAAATTAGTAGAAATTCAAGTATGAAAACTGTGAAGCGTGTATTCACTATTTAATCTTTAGATGATATAATCAATAAAAATAGTAGAAATTCAAACATAGTAGAAATAGTACGAATTCAAGTATGAAATTCAAGTATCACGGAAAAATAGTAGAAATTCGAGTATGAGAACTGTGAAGCACGTATTCACTATTAAATCATTAAATGATATAATCATTAAATTTTATTGATTAGATCATAATATTAAAATGAAATCAGCGACATCCTAATCATGAACTATTGTCAGATATCAGAATCTTCCGAAATGCAATAATGATTAATAAATTTTCAAAACATGAAACAGTCTTCTGAAGCTCATGAAACACCTATAAAGTGGCGGGACTCATAAATAATTGTCGAAATATTGCAAATAAAATTCACAAACACGAGTAAATATTCACAAATGAACAGGGTAAAAAGTTAAAACATAATTAGATTTTTATAAAGTTTTTCATTTTAAAAGTATCAGAATTATTTGCACAAAAAGATGGATCTTTGCTCGTCATCATCTAAATTCAACCTTACGGGAAATGCAATCCGTCGTATTTAAGTATTATCGTATTTCAAAACTGCTATACTGGATCAAAATCCTACCCCTAGTAATGAATAGAGTGATGCGAAAAATCGTTACAATTCAAGTAACTTAAAACCAAAGAGTGAACTATCTATGGTCAAGAAATTTGTTACGTGTCATAAAAATAAAAATCATTTTACAATGACACGCTATGTTTCCGAGTTACCCATAAATGCATGTAATAAATAATATATTATTTGCTTAAACTAGACTTACATCTCTTCACAATCCCACGATGACTTTGGTTACAGCGCGAAGATTGACTACTGAAGTCTTCAATTGTATATCACTATTCACATTTGAAGTAATAAAATCAATTGTTGTGTTTCAGTCCAATTTGTAATCAGTCAAGTATCCACCATTTTGATCATTCAGGCTTATTGCTCCCTGTTCAGTTTCATTATCGCCAATGTCTGCCTTAATTACATTTTTTTACTTAATTTAAGTAGCGCACAGAGAGAATAAGCACAGTAAGGCCTTGTGATTGGCTCTAACAGATTTATTTCAAATAGGGGACATTAAAGATTCATGGACTGTTTTATCTCAAACTAAAATATAACAGTTCAATTGAAAAGTCCCCGGCCAGACACATAGATGGCGCTACTAGAATTAAATTCATATGTTTTTTAGTTAGCCCTAACCCTCAAAAGATGCGTGTATTAATTTGACAGCTGTCGGATCATTAGTTTGTGAATTATAGCATTTTGAGTGAAGCAACTTTTGTTATTGTGAAAAAAAAGGATAAAAAGGAATTTCGCGTGTTGATAAAATATTGCTTTTTGAAGGGAAAAAATACAGTTGAAGCAAAAACTTGGCTTGATGCCGAGTTTCCGGACACTGCCCCAGGAAAATCAACCATCAAGGATTGGTATGCTAAGTTTAGACGTGGTGAAATGAGCACCGAAGACGGTGAACGCAGTGGACGCCCAAAAGAGGTTGTTACCGACGAAAATATTAAAAAAATCCACAAAATGATTTTGAATGACCGTAAATTGAAATTGAATGAAATAGCAGATACTCTGAAGATATCAACTGAACGTGTACATTCTATCATTCACGAATATTTGGGTATGAGAAAGTTCTGTGCAAAGTGGGTGCCGCGCGAGCTCACTTTTGACCAAAAACAACGACGAGTTGATGATTCGGAGCAGTGTTTGAAGATGATCAAGTGTAATAAACCCGAGTTTTTGTGTCGATATGTGACAATGGATGAAACATGGCTCCATCATTTCACTCCGAAGTCAATCGACTATTACATAGCGTTATTGGACCGTTTGAAGGACGAAATCGCAGAAAAATGGCCGCATTTGTAGAAAAAGAAAGTGCTTCTTCACCAAGACAATGCACCGTGTCACAAGTCAGTGAAAACGATGGCATAAATCCATGAATTGGGCTTCGAATTGCTTCCTCTTCCACCGTATTCTCCAGATCTGGTCCCCAACGACTATTTCCTATTCTCAGATCTCAAAAGAATGCTCGCTGGGAAGAAATTTTCGTCGAATGAAGAGGTGATCGCCGAAACTGAGGCCTATTTTGAAGCAAAGGACAAATCGTACTACAAAAATAGTATCGAAAACTTGGAGGGTCGCTATAATCAGTGTATCACCCTTGAAGGGAATTATGTTGAATAAAAAAAACTAATTTTGCCAAAAAAATGTGTTTTACTATGGTAGGCCGGGGACTTTTCAATTGACCTGTTATATCCAACATGTTCTATGCCTAATCATATAGCAGAGTTATCGCTGCTGTTGTAATACTAAACAGTGCCAATCGTTAAATATTTGTGAGATCCAAACTTAAATTATATTTAAAATTCCTTATAATATATAATATACATAGTTCTTAATATTACTTTTTACTAAACAATTTATTATGGTTTTTTTGAAAAAGATTATGATAGAATTTTTCTATAATTAAAGAGTTTCTCGTAATATAAGATAGGAAGGAAAATGTTTTTACGTCAGAATTAAACAGAGCTTAAAAAATGCAACGAATTGTTAAGTTTCACACATGCCAATACAGGTCATCATTGAATAATGACGAATGACGAATGGTTTTACTAATCCATAAAAATAAATAATTCCCCCTTTTGCTTAAAATGTGCATGAATAAAAACAGTAGTTAAAAGCAAATACTGGTTTGTAAAGTAGAGAAAGAAGAAAGATACATTTTTATAAATATAAAGCATAAGGTTTTGTTTTTGATGTAACTCGTTTTATTTATTCAATATAATGCCATTAGGATAAAATAATTCCTTCTTTTTCTTAAGTTATTTACGAAATTTAGCTTTTTGATTTATATGGTTTTATTCTAATCTTCTTGTTATTAAATTTATGTACTCAGAAGTGGGAACAATTGTCTTTTAAATCAAATAAAAGCTTTCCTTGTATCTGAATTCAAATAATAGAAAAAATGTAATAATTTTATTATACCGACATTTTCACAAATTTCCTTACTACTTCTCATCACATAACATTTTGACTCCCAAAAGACTGGCTCTTATTAAATTTTCAGCATGTACTGAAAGCAAAAATCAAAAATGATTTAGAACAAAAAAAAATTATTTTTCAGAAATTGCTTTTCGTTTTTACCTTATATTTTATAAATGAAACATGCTAAATTATGTAGAAAACTATATTATGGCGAGATATTTCAACCATGTTTCAAAATTAATATATTAATGAAATAAAATGTTTACAAATATGTGTTAAAATATACTGTAAAAAACACCTTTGTTTACTTTAAGTCTGATTTAATCATATTATCCAAAGACAAAAATTTTGTATTTGAGATTATATGATGTTATTTAAGCTATACATCAGATGTAAGTATGCAAAATTTGGTTTAATTTTGCTGATTTTTGTAAATAAACAAGACTTAAATTCCTTTAATAGTTTATGCTAGTTAAAAAATAGTGATTTAAATCACATTCCATGCTTTATTTACTTTTTATTTAGAATTCTAGTGCATTAGAGTAGTATTATTTTGTAATAAATCAAATATATATATTGGAGATGAACTGCTTGGTTTTTAAATCAAGAGTTAAATTTGATTCTTATTCATGATAATAAATTTTTGAATAATTTTTGTTCTTTCCTAAATACTATTATTTAAAGCAGTGATAGTATAATTTGATTCAAATGGAAAAGGAACAATATATTCTTACTGAATTTCATAAACTATAATTAAATCATAGATAATATTATTTATTGAAACATTCTATTACTTTAATAAAGTACAATACATTTTTCCAAAAAAATATTACATAATAACATTATGAGAAAAATAATACTTTTTAGAGAGTGACAGAATATTTGCCTGGAAATGTGAAGAACTGTTCTAGTGAAAATGAAAAAATGGTTTCTTAGAAAAAAATATGAAACAAATTAAATTTGTAAATTTTGAAATGATATAATTTCCAATATTTATATATAATGAATGAATAGTGGGGAACGTGAAATAGAACAAATAAGTATAAGAAGGCGTTTCAATAACAACAAACGTGATCCCACAAAAGCTCTCAATCACCTTGACGTGGGAAAAGAAATGCTTTACCAGCAACAATTCATGAATTATTGAATAAGAAGAATTGTGAAAGAAAGAAAAGCTTGGTAAAGTACCCCATGAATTATAAAGAAGGATTGTGTCAACGATAACAAACTGCGAAAATAGATATTTTCTGCTGCAGGTTGATGCTGCTTTGAATAAAAAAATTTCATTTTTAAGATGATTGATTAATGTTTCTATAGAATAAAGAAAAAGATTATTGTCTAAATAATCCTCTATTGGTATTGGATTCATTTTTCAGTTTAGAGAAAAAGAAAAAAAAAAGTTCAAACAGTAACAAAATTGGTTTAATTAATTGAAGCCCTCGGGGGAGGGGAGCTTTTTCTACTTTAAGTTGATACGGACATCACGAACCCGAAGGACCCAAGTGGTCTTTTTCTTTCTCATAAGGTTAACTGCCTTTTATAAATAAGGGTGACGCATTCCGGGATACCCTAGCAATCCATTTCTATTTTCGACCATTCTTCTTATCAACCAATTTTTATCTTTTTCATTTTTCCCCAACGTTTGTATCACAGTTTGACCTTGTTTGGTGCAGCATAGCCACGTCTGGCTGTTATGTCAATAAATTTCACCATCACTCAATCACACATAATTAACTGAAAAGCAGTACATCCATCCAAAACCAAATTGATGGCGTGACATTACTGCACCAAGGTCAGATCGGGCTGCAAATTCTAATCCTCCTATCTTAGAAAAACATTTACATCTAATATACAACAAAATATGTAAATTAAACAACAAAACTTTTTAATATACATTTTCGTATCAAAAATTATTTTCTGTATCATATAATTTTTTAATTAAGAATAATCTCTACTGAGCATCCGTATGATCTTTAAAGATTGATTGCTGCTATTTTCTTAATTTATTTATTATCATGCAAATTATAATCATGCAAAGACAGATAATTAAAATAATTTTGATACATATTTTTTGGATTTATTTTTTTTACATAAATATTTATCACTTTTTATTAATTTGCTCAGTTATTTCTTTCTCAAATATTATTTAATGAAACATTTCGTGCGGGATAACTTGATTTATATACTGAATCAAGTATGAAAGGTAAGATAAATATTATTTATAATTTTTTTGCATGAACCCTGTAAAACTGGGTTTTTTTTCCCTCAGAGCACTGCCGAAAAATATTTTTTTTTTACTGAGAATGGCTAATGTTTGAATAATTGTATGTTTTTGAACACAAATGTGTGAGTTTTATTTCGAAAGCATTTTGAGTAAAAAACGCATAATCAGAGCGAACAATCTTAACATGTCTCTACCAATTGATGCAAGCAAATATCACGTGCTCGAGCGGCTATCGTTCGTGGTATTTTATAGCCATCCGAGTTATACTCATGTATGAGAAAATCTATTAATTACTGCTCCCAAGTGTGACTCGTCTATGAGAGTTGAGAAGTTAATAACTATAAGCTACAGATAAAAATATGATCAATGATAATTTTTAATATATTCTGGCAAAATGTAACTTTTCAGTTATGTTCTACCATTCAATCTCCTTACTCAATTTCGAGTATCAGTTAAAATGGATAAAATTTGGAATAACGGAAACGATTATCCGTGAAAAACTGAATGAATAAAAGAATCTAAACCCTGCTATATAAAATAGATCTGCTCTCTACTGTTACTTAGTATTTGATATTTTTACTTCAGATAGCATCACAAAACTGAAGGACTTCAACATAAAGGTAAATTATTCTAACGCACAGCAATTTTTCAACGCACAACAACAACAAGCACATTCTAACACAACACATACATAAATAACCCTTACGACAATATACTTCTCTAGGATTCAGGACAATTACAAATAATTCTTTTAAAGTCCGTAGCACATTTTGCATCTGTCATAGAGTTTGAAGAGAATTATGTAGTTTTTTATATGGAATATGTTTTGATATTTTCAAACTCTGTCATCGTTTAGCAGAGTGCATGAAAGTTGTGCTGATTAGGAAAGAAAATCCCGGGTTACTTCTCTTTGGAGCTTAGAAAGCAAACGGTAACAGATTTATATTCAATATCTGAAAGCTAAAGCTCTTTAGTGAAAGTGTAATGCGACAAGTATATACTATAACTCTCTTACAATGACTTGTTATTAGCTATAGCATCAACACATAGCATAAATAAAATTTAAGAGCATAGAGGCAAATTTTACTTTTTTTACTTTCTTGATTCCCATGGCAACGAACGAATATTATAACAAAAGTGACTGTATAATGCAATAATTTAATGTTAGAAAAAAATTTGTCTTCATTTAATTTAATATCTATTAAATAAAAGAGAAAATCATTATTAAATTAGTTGTATTACCACCCTGTGTGCGGATATAAATTTCCACTAACTGCAAATTTAATTTATTTGCATATCTTTGACTTCACGTATTTACACTAAATTTAAATGTAGAAATAATTTGAATTATATTATCATTTAAATCAAGCGTCTCCCAAAAATGACCCTCAAGCACCTCCAGTCCTGCCCGCCACAGTTTATTTAGATTACATTGCATAAAATTTCAAAAGTAAGTAAGGAATACAAACTTATTAAGAGACAATAATTGACATACATAATGAAATTAAACATCTTAATCATAATTAAAGATATGACATTTGTCCTTAAATGACACACATAGGTAATTTACATAATGAAACTAAACATTATAATTATGATTAATGAGATTAATGTAGCTGTAACTTTCTACTGACAAATGTTTGCAGCTGTAGATCAAGTGCACTTTTGGAAATTATTAGTTTCGAAGTGCTCTTCAGTTAACTTCGAGCTGCAAATACTTTTGTATATTTCATTTGGAAAATGACATATCCTTGACACTTTCCCGTAAGTACCAGTCGAAATTGCGAATGGAGCCACGGCATAGGTACATCACTCGCCGGCTTGTCTAGAAACGAAAATTTAGGCTCATTTCAATACTGCAGTAAGTTGATATGATGAGCCAGCTAGGTCTTGACCCTTGGAGCTTAGTGAAAGAGTCAGTGTGGACCGAAGGCTTAATAGTTTGGAGACCCCAGATTTAAATTATGATTAAAATCGAATTATTTATAAGAAAAAAAATGCTGTAAAATCAGTCTCAGAAAAAAATTCAGAATATAAATGGAATTAAATTTAATGATGGTAGCATAATATTTTATTGTCTATTTATGAGCTCCGTATACAAATTTTGAATCATATCTATTACATAAAAAATTAAATGAGAAAAGGTTCATTTTTGATTTTTACTGTAAAGAAAGAAAGAAAAATATTCCACCTTAAATTTAATATTCATGTAAAGTTTTTAAAATCCGTTTCACTGCAATTTCAGAAATGTTCAGTTCATTTTCTCCCTTAAGGAAATTACGCAGAGAATATAATGCTTCAATTGTTTTGAGAACCACTTGACAAAATGGTGTCTTTACTAACGCTTTAAAATTTTAGTTTGACTGTATTTCGGATTAAGCATGAATTGTAAAAAAAAAGGCTTAACCATTTCCATGTATTAAAATAAATTCTAGACTGGATGATATGAATTTATTTTAACAACTCAATTCAACTTTAAAATAAATTTTGTTTTGAAAGGAAAACATTTTATGAAGCAAATGTAGCTTAACAGTAAAGCGTGCTTCATTTTGAAGATGGGTCGCTTAAAATTAAGGGGGGAAACCATTTTCGAAAAATAA
Source organism: Nephila pilipes (assembly GCA_019974015.1). Taxonomy (NCBI): domain Eukaryota; kingdom Metazoa; phylum Arthropoda; class Arachnida; order Araneae; family Nephilidae; genus Nephila; species Nephila pilipes. The sequence goes on along the minus strand of BMAW01069000.1, from coordinate 1,385,428 downwards.
CGTATTGGTCTCCAGTACATTAATATATAAATTAAAAATAAACTTAGCATAAAAGTACTATGTAACGGGCTATTTATACTCTTCAATACAAGGATTAGATTACAGAGATATTTGTTGCAAATTTGAGATATTTACTTTTTTTCTTAATTCGACTTTAGACATAAAATAACGATCTAAACGGATTAGTTATTATCATTAAGGCTTCTAAAGACTCTTTTCAGGAAATATTTTATTTATTACTTTCTTTGAATTGAGCAAAAATTAATCGATAGAACTTTTATCACCAAAGGAGACTTAATTTTTACTAAATCTAGGATTTAGTTCTGTTATGGCTGATCCAAATGTGCTATGGCTGTGTTATTTATTGAAGATATAAATTACTCTAAGTATTATGAAATTTTAATACTCTTTTGAAATCACTATATAGAAGACAATTTAATGCTCTTTGAAAGAGAATGTTGAATTAGTCAAATATTGCACGCATTAAAACAACATTAATTTAAAGTGAAGAGTAATTCTAATATAAAACAGTGATTTATGTTCAAAAGGGCTATTTTGAAAAGTATTAAAAAATAAAAATTAGAAAATAAATAATTTTTTTCTTATAATTATTAACGATTTTTCTTATAGAAAAACAATTAAAATATGTTTGTTTTCAATGGAGTAAACTTTGTTAATTATAAAGCTATAAAGAATTTTAAATTATTCGTATTCAGCATATATTCAACGCTTCAAACGTATTTGCTTATGTGCTTTTATATAACGATGAAATTAAATAATTTTAGAACACAGGCGAGAATTTTGTTTTGTATATCAATTTCAGTAATAAAATACAAACCATTTTGCGAGGGGATTTTATTAATATTTATGATTCTGTAGTTATTAATTTGTTTAGTTAAATAAAAAGTAAGATTTTTTTACATCTGACATAATATAACAAATTCATGGAATTAGTTAATAAAAACATCGAAGACATACGCATTGTTTTTATGAGTTAAACAAAAAAGAATAATGTTATCCTGAGGAAACTCATCATATATATATTTTTTTTTTTTCATCTTTTCCACTGCTTTTCAATAGATATTAATAAGGTGTAAAACTTTTCGAGTAAATATTTATTTATAAATTCCATACAAAAAGTATCTAAATCCCGTCAAATAAAATTCAGGATAATTTCAAACAATGGATAGCTTCATTTTAATGCTTTATTAAACTTTGGTATATAAAATATCAAATGTGCTTGGAAGCACACTCCACAAATTATATCATTTTATAAATACATTTTTCACTCCAAGTATTTCCTAAGCCTTGATTAAACATTCTCACTGTAAAATATCCATTTGTTACAAACTTTGTTTTCCAGAATAAGTCATGAAATATAATCCGTAGAAAAGCATGGAATACCTTAAGATGAAATGTGTTTCGTTTCAAAACGAGAGGAAAACATTTTTAATTAGATTCTTTTTAAACATGAACGGATTATGAAAACTGATTTATTCCGTTTAAACATTCATAACAATGCTTCCTCATCTTAATAAAATAAGGTATTAACAATCTTTGTATAAATGCAAATACTTAATCACGGTTAAGTATCATAATAGGAGTTTTATTTGGCCGGTACAAATTACATCCTCCTCGATTTATTTAAATATTCCGTCATTCTAGTTATACAATAGTTCTAATTATAGTCTCGAAAATATATTCTACACATTTTATGTGAATTTTATAAAGAAAACTTCATTTTGAACATTTTTCTACTCATCCTCAAATAATGCATATAGTATATTATTATCAGATTTACAATTTGATCATTTTGTCATGTACAAAAGTCGAATTCAAATTTTATTCTGAAGTATAAAGCATTTATTTTAATACTTGATAAAAAAAATTTGTAAATGAACCAAACTTACCTGGATGCTTTTTCTATATTATCATTGAACTAATTTGCAACTAGCCAAATAACTCTTTTTTCTCGTGATTTCTTCGCATAAATTTTATCAGTTACTTCAACTTTTTAAAAACAAAATAAAGATTTCACTTAACGAGCTTTTCTAATCAAAAATACTCAACTCATTTTCAATAGACGTTTTTAGTTTGAATCTATTTTCTCGTAAAACAAGACTTTATGAAAAAAGCAGTTTAAAAAGCTCTACTTTTCACTCTCGTTCCTTATTGATTAACGTCAAATAATCAAGAGAGCCTTAAAGATAGTTCAGAAATGTGTAAATCAAAATTAGTTAATAATACGATCCAATAATTATGAGCTTACGAATCTTTTAATTTTTTTTTCAGAATGTGTTAAAATATATTTTTTTCCTTACTTCAATAAGCCAGTTAAGAATCTTCTGAATCAATTTCCTCTTGAACTAATGATCAGATTCGTTATCAATTGATTTCAAATAATCAACAATATCCAAAAAAAAGGTTAGAAATATGCAAATCAGTATCAATGAATGATAAAACAATTGTTACTGCTCGCGCGCGCAGTGTGTGTGTGTGTGTGTGTGTGTGTGATCAGCTAAACATAATAAAGCATCAGGAAAACTTCAGGAAGAAGAGTAATAAAGTCAAAAATGTAAATAAAATAATTTTACATGTTGCATCTGACATTAGACAGACATGCATGGTGTGGTTATACATGTCTTATGAATCCAAACTATCCCACACAAAAAATTACTTAACAAAAGAATGGTTGACACCCTAATCAGTTGAATATGCATGCTAGTATATCAAATTATTATATTCAAAAAGAAGAAATCTAAGAATGATAGCATTAATCTAACCCAACCTTTCAAAATTTATTGCATTGCATGAATTAACGCATTGAAAATTATCCCAAATCATACAGTAAGCAGGAACGTACAGTACAGTAATCAGGAATAGATCATGCCTCCTGAAATCCAACTTGGAAATGACAATATGTAAAAAAAACTTGGTCTTTATGCTTTCCTTTACCTCAACGTCTAGCCTTTACCACCTATGCATTATATGGTGAAAATTGCTTGATTGGATGTTTTCTATACCTCTAAAATTTTTGGCCATGAATTTCGAAACACCCTGTAAAACTGATAACTCCATGTATTAACAGGGAAAAAATTATTTTAGCACAGAAGAAAAATTTAATAAAAATTTAATTTTTAATAGTATGTAAACAGAATTTTAAGAAACTGATAAAAAATCACTTTCATAATTATCAAGTTGTAGATGTACTTATAATTTTTAAAAAAAAAAATATTGCATAATTATAAACCAAACAATTCTCGATGAATTTCTTAAAATTTTAAATATTGTCTGACATTTGTGATACTAAATTCTCATTATGGTGTATAATTTATTACTATAATTATGTAAATGTATATGTGAATGTTACTGTTCCAGAATGAAACCTCAGTAATTTAAATTTAAAATAATCTTTTATCATAAACATTGCTCTTTGTTATCTATAATTTTCAGTTTTATCTAAAAATTCCGATTGGTTGTCATTTTTATTTGTTTGAATTGATTTTAATATTTAGGACAAAATGAGGTTTTAGATTTATCAGGAGAATTCTTTATTATAGTTTAAGATAGTGAGGATTAAAGATGAAAATTTTAAAATTATCTTGATTTGTGTAATTTATTTAGAGTAATATAAATATTAATTAGATAAGCTATTATTAACCAGTCCTTCTTGAGGTAATCTTTTAATTTGTTTACATTTTTACCATCAAATTGTGAATATAATTTTTTTAAGATGTAACGAATTAAATTTTTAATCAGCGATGATTTTTGTTTAAATTATTTTTCTCAAAACCTATTATAAGTACTTTATAAGACCTTCGATATCGACGGAACTGAACAAATCTTGAAAATCATAAGTATAAATTGAGAAAATATTTTTATTTTCAGTGTGTTTAATGCAAGCAATAATTATATGAATGTGTTTAATACTCGTATGTGCTTCGAATGCATGTGATCTGTACTATTTGAATAACAGCTATATTAATCAAATTATTGATAGTTTCTTGTCAAAGAGGTTATATGAATTCACCAGATTTCGCAAAGTAGTATCATAACCTTTTATATATGATCTAAATTTAATTACCTCTTTGTGAAATTTAAGAGTTAAGAATATACATAAATATTTTGTTTTATTAAATTGAAACAAAAAATTTTACAGAGAGCCGTAATTCCATAATTAATTACATGAAATGTAATTTTATTTAACAGAAAAGCATTACTTTCTTCCAAATGCTTTTAAAGCAATTTATTGTTGTTATTATAACTGTAAATATAACTGCACAACTTAGACGATAACGATACATACAGATATACAGCACTTGTACAGTTTAGTGACACAGGTACATGAACAAAACACACGTTTAAGGGCAGTCATAGTTGTAACTGCTTACCAACTAACTTACTAGTTCTCACTGCGTAGTACCTCCGCATCAGTACTCTGCACTTCCAGAGCTGGCTCCGACAACTACCGGCCGATACACTCTGCTTATCCCCAAATTCATCTACCATGCTTCACTCAAAGTGTCTGTAGCTTACAGTCGATTTCTGCAACATAGACTCCAAAGGTACTCACTCATGTATATAGACTAATTCTCTCTACTTCAGAATCTCGATGTATTTATACTTGCCTTGGCCAGTTGTGACGTCTCAGCAAAAATTCATGATAAATCCGTAACTTTTCTTCCCGATCAATATTTTAATATTTTACCTAGGTTCCAGCATATTCGTGATCTTTCCATTTGTCGCCAAAGTCGCCAAGTCGCAAAACTAAGGTGTCATTTCTTGAACTTTCCTCGCTGTTTGATAACATCATTGTAAATGTTTCTTTTTCTTCACAAGAGAAACGCAGCAGGGAAGCGTCATCTCATATTCGTAACAATATAAAATGAAATGTAACATGACGGATTAGAAGGTTTTAATATGTTTCACAAGCCCAACATTCATTTACAGAAAAATGTTATATTATGAAAAATGATATGATATGAAAATTCGGTAATTTTCCATTTCGGGGGAGAAGGCGATAAATTCACCGAAAAAGATATAACTGACACCCAATGGAATATGTGTATACAGTATGTTGTTGCAAATGAAGCCCGCTTGGAGAGATAGAAAAGTACCAAAAATTCCATTAAGTTCAAAGTTACCAAATAATAAACACTACATTGCAATATAAGAAACTAAATTATTATTATTATTATTATCATTATTTATATATATATATATATATATATATATATATATATATATATATATATATATATATATATATATATATATATATATATATATATATATATAACGTATAACACAGCAAATAACGTATTTAATCCTAACATACCGAGAGTGCCCCGCCTTGTAACAACCAGAAGTGTAGTATTACCCTCTATGTTAGAGAAAGAGAACTAATGCAAAAGAATTTTTAAGACATTAAAAGATAGCAAAATAGGAAAAATGAAAAACAAAAGAAGAGAATCAATCATATTCAAAAACAATATAAGTACAAAAAAAATTAAACATTTCAACCTAATTCAGAGGAAAACTAAAAATTATAGTTATTATACTTTAAATTACTCTTAATAAAATTGAAAAGAAGCTCTGCTGCCAAACAAATTCTCTTACACTTATGCAGATTAATGCAAATATAATATGTTCTAATCACAAGCGTGATATTACTCAACATCTGGTAATAAATTAAAATTCTAAAAATATTCAGATTTAAAGAACTCCTAAATAAGGGAACTTCGTGAATTCCGAAGGGAAAAAAAGGTTCCTTTCATCATATATACGATTATTTCATAAAATTTTATTATCTCCTAATCTTAAAGAAATATCTAAATATACTTCTTTCTTTATATTAATATTAATTTTAAGTAAATTGAAATACTCTGGATATAAAGATAATAAGAATTTAACATCTTTATCACAATTAATTTTAAAGAAAATATCATCAATGTATCATCTAAACATTCTAAAAGTATGGTAATAAGAAATTAACTCCATAAAAATGTAATTAAATATTAATGCTAATTTTTTTCATAAAATGCAAACATCATTTTCTAAGACTATATTTGCATCATTATAATCCAAGTGTATCAATGCAATTTCTTTTGTCATCCAAACAATTTTATTTTCTACCTCTTCCTATTTCATCTTCGTTTAAGATACCAAAATACAAAAAACTAAAATAATTTTAAAAACTATCATACAATATCCTCAAACATAAAGTAATAAAAAAAAAGCAGCACACTTATAATTGAAAATATTTATTATAATAACAGTAGTCGGATATCCTAAAAGTAAACTCAAGCACAATAAATTTACTTAAAGACTAGATTTCTAAACGGAGATCACTCTTCTCCAATTCATATTTCCTTTTGAGCATGAAAACATTCTAAGGGAACAGACTCTTGAAGAAACCTCGTATACTATGACCGACTGAATAGAAAACAAAATCTAATCGGTATTGCTTCTTTCATAAACAGACATACATAACTTTTCTTTTATTTATATTTTGGAGACATCTGGTGTCTCTTGGGAATAACTATCCAAATAATATCACTCTTCATGTCTTCATTTGTAAAGTTTCGGTCGCCTAAACAACACAATCGTCTTAAGATTTGAGTTCTTTTTTCTCCTTCAGTCTAAACCTTAGTTTTGATGTACAGAAAATTCGTAACCCAATCACTTGATTTATCAACCAACATTTGTAATTAATTAAAACTGAAACTGGATAAATTAAGTTGATATAATTATTTTTAAAATTATTAGTAAATTACAATGATAGTCGGATTTTTCATTTGTATGTAATATGGAATATAAAATAGTTTTAGAGATTTTCTATTCTATGTTCTTTAAAGTGATAAACTCTATTGCTTGAGTGTGTTAAAAATAATAAAAAAGATTACTTATTTCCTGAGATATAGAACTATAAAAATAAAATTTATTTTAATGCATTTCTAGCTATAAGAATATTTTTCATTTAATAGCAGATTATTTTTTTAAAAAAAATGTTTTTCTTGAAGTTATGAATGTATTACACAATTTTATTTAAAGTCCAAACAGTTTCAGTTTACGTATCATTATAATAAATATTTGTTAAGGATTTCATTAGGGTGATTTGCAAAATATTAAAATTATTTGTTATATCAAAATTTTAAAGCACTTAATCTAACTAATATTTTAGATACATTTCCTTAATTCAACGTTTATCATACAATCAATCTGATAAAAAAAATTCATGACAAATAGTTAAGAAATTGAATTAAAGTAAACCACTGAAATCTAATGAGAAAACCACTTAGAATTTTTTTTAAAAAAAAAAAACTATTAGTTGATATTTTTTCTGAAAATTAGAATTCTGAATGACCAAAATATTTTAAAATATATAAATTTGTAAGTAAATTTTTAATAGAGTTAAAATATTACCTAAAATTGAATGACAATTTTTAAGTTCATAACTTTAGAAATATATTCTGAAGAAAGCTATTGCATTTGCATGTGATATAGAATAGAAGAATTAAAATGCTACAAGAGATTAAAAGCTATGATATTATCCGTGAATGATAATTATTCTTATAGATGTGTGTGCACATATTGATTTTTAGTTTAAACTTTAATGCTTGAAAATCTTTGAAAAACGAGTCAAATAGTGAACTGAAATATTGGAATGTTATCAAGTCAAAATGTTTTGTTTTATTTTGTATTTAATTTCGCTTAAATATATTCATTTACTATCAACGATTTCTATGGAAAAGTAGAGATATTTTTTCATGAAGAAATATCAAAACAATCTCATAAACCATTGCAGATAACTAATTAAATACAAGCATGGAAGAAAAATTTTCCCTTGAAAGTTTACCCTAGTGTTTGACAAATTAATATGATGGAAGATTTCTCTACAAGATAGAGATGTAGTTACGTAATATATTTAGAAAAGTCGGAAGCATCTTTTTCTTCTCTTTCATTAAAGAAAATATCGATACAAAATTTCTATAAGAATATTGATACATGAACCACACGATAATGGAGCAATGGTTTTAATATTCGTAACCTTCTTGAATTCACAAATGAATATCTCACAGAAGGTGAATGTACATATAATTCTTGGGAATGTCACCAGATTATTCGTGAGGAAAGGGCACTTTATTTCTCTTTATGCTGACTCTTCCCCCCATCCATGACTTATGTAAGAGAAGTTTCTCGCCATGATTAGCAGACACTACATACTCCTCACTCTGCACTCGACTCATACACTCTTCAGAAAGACACACTATCACAAATGGGAAACACACACATACACCCACAAGACACTTTACTTCCATACATATAACAATTTAACTCACACAATTACCACATTATGTAAAGCGAATCAAAACACAATATCTGAGTCGGAGCTTTATATATCACATTGCTCCGGTATGACAATTTTAGTACTATGTAACCTTTAACTTTTAATTTATCTGTTTCAATAAATTAATTGTTACACCGAATGTGTCTTCTTTTTGAGTAATATTGTCAATCAATTCATTTTATTCTCATCTTTGTTCGGAGTTCCTTCTCTCCTGCTGTACGATCATTTGGCTTTATTGTAATTACTAATTACAGTTAATTCATAATTTATAGTTTAAAGAGGTAATAAATATTTAATCAGAGAAAAGAAGCGTCGAATCAATATGTTCTGAATGAGAGTGCGTATAAAAGTGATGATATAAGTATGATTTTTCCAAGAAAGCTTATTTGCAATATTCTGTTTATTTTTTTCTCCATGCGATTCTAAGAAAAGTACTTCTCTAATTAAATAATTATAATGAATATTTAAAAAAAAAACTAATATAAAATAAAAATCGGAGATGAAATCATGAACTAGGAAATTATCTACAGAAACAATTCTTTGAACTAGGATTCTTCGTATATTTTGATCTAGAATTTTTATTCATAAAAATGTACTCTTTCACTGAACTATACCTATCTCACTGTAAAAAAATCGTCTTTGAAAAAACAATTTTGCATGTCTGAAATTATCCTTCTATCGAATTGAAAAAAGACAGCGAAATAGTATTCGAAAAGACAATCAAAATTCCTATTCAAGCTGAGTTTTTTTCCATACCGTATGATTTTCGAACCAATTTCTACTGAAATTCCAGATACGTGAAAGCGTCTACACACGTTATTGTAGATTTCTCATAAAAAAGGAAGGGGGAAAACTTTTTTTGCTCTTTTCATTCAGTTTTTTTAGTAAAAATATACTTAAAGTTATCGCAATCCTTGAGTTTGGATGAAAAAATGACATCGGTGCGTGGGCAATTTGATAAATGATTATTCTAAGAAGAATTCTTAGCTTTAGAATGTCAATAATATGAGACGCATTTGTAGAATTTGTCTACAATAACGAATTTCTAGCACTTCCAGCTTTTTTCACATACTACTTATTTAATGTAATTAAAGTGTTTCATGAAAATTCCTTTATTATTCGGTCATTTTTATTATTACATTTATTATTTTATTTATAATTTGAGATACGAGCTCAATATAAGTTTTCATTTACCGTTTACTAATATCACATACACAAAGATAAATATCATAATTTTCCTTTTTTTTAATTATAATGAATCCTTGTTTTTGTTACAAACCCTTAAGCATATAGCTACAAAAATAAAATATAATATTTTAACGTAATTCAAATTGCTGAAAATATTGTTAATTTTTTTTTTTAACTTTTTTTCCATCAAGATTTTAAGAAGATTTAATCATATAAAATTATTCATAAAGCTAAATAAAAGTCCAAACTAAGTAAGGATTAAATATATATTTATAGCAATTGTGAAATAGTTTATATAAAAATAGTACAAAAGTAAATACCTAAGGAGTTAAACAAAAAGTGTTCATTTCATGTAAGCTTTATTAATAATAAAGGATACAAAAATGAACAAAAAAAACCACAAAACAGCTTATTAAGTCAGTGTAAGCTATTTTCAATCATTAAACTGGATAATTTACTTTTTTTTTTTTTTTTTTTTGTAGACATTTTTATAAATTTGTCTTAATATCTAATACAGATGTGCAAATAAACTTCTCAGTTAATTCAAAGAAAAAATTTACGGTGTTTCATTAGCATTTACTAAATCCTCCTCTTTCAAATTCTTCGCTGCTCAAATAGTGACGAATGTGAAGGGGAAAGATTTGCGTTGCGTCATCATCAAAGTTATATGTGTAAAATAAATTTCAACTCTATCGGATAATAGGAAATGAGTTAAAATTCAACTACAAATTCTGAACTGGAAAGACAAGAAAATAACAAGTTAAATAAAAATTTGAAAAAATGATACAGAAACAATTCAAACAGGCGCCGTGTTATCTATAAAACTCAGTAAGCTGAAGTCTAGGTACTATTATAAATTTAAATAGTATTCTCTAGTAAAACTTAGTCCTTAGAATTTTATAACAAAAAATTCTCTTGTAAAACTTAGGCCTTGGATTTTTATTACTTAACATTCTCTTGTAAAAGACTTTGTTATATGCCTCCATATAACAAAGTCTTTTGCAAGAGAATAACAAGGAAAACACAGCAAAATTACTGAAATCTTAGGCATTCTCTAGTCGTCATACTACATTGCGAAATCTAATGAAATAAATTATTAATATTCTTTAGTATTTTAAATTCTTACGTTTATTCAGTCAATACTAGCATTAAATTCCTTTTAATTCTAAATAATGTAACTAATTATCTGAACTTTATGTTATGAACAAGTCTGAATTATTTTGCACATATTAATATTAAAATTATACAAATTAAATATTTATTTCAAAATTGTAAAACTTATTATTCATATACTAATAAAGTAGTAAATATTAAAGATATTTGTTATATCTTTTTCTTTTTCTTTTGTAAAAATTTTCAGAAAGAAACTAGTAATACGGTTGGTAAAAATTGTTTTACAATTCATCTGTCATTTAATTTTGTTCATATGAGTATGTTAAGATGATTCAATCCCTTTTAAAATAGCTCCTTTCAGAAAGAAAAAAATAATGAATATTAATTAAGTTTAATGTTGTGCTGTGCTGGTTTGAATTAACATATATTAAGGACTTATGTATTGGACCTCGTAATTCTGAAACAAAGTCAAGTGACGAGAAAAAACCCTAAACTTGAAAACACCTCTTTTCCCTAAAATAAGCATAATGATACTTTACTACTACTATTATTATTATAAAAGTAATAATTAATTCTTTTTTTTTTTTTTTTTTGAATGTTTAACACAAAAATTTAGTTGATGTTAATGATGCAGATTTTTTAGAAAAGAAGGATACGTACATAAACAAATTAACAAATGTTATGAAATTGCAAAATATGCGCACATATATGTTCAATTTTAAATGTGTAACTTAAAAATAATTAATTGATATGGAAAAAGATTTTGTATTCATTTTAATTTAGGATTTCTCATTTATTTCAGAGTTTTTAATTGCCAGAATTAAAGATAAAATCGTTTAAAATATTATTAGTTATTTTCTTACATGCACTGCACACTAAAATTTAAAAAATATTTTTAAAAAAAAGTTACATATTGGCTTAAAAATTAGAGATATGTATACAAAACCAAAAATACCTTTATTTCACACAAATTATTTGTTTGTAACAGTGAGAAATCATAAATAAGTGCATAAAACTTTTCGTAAATTATAAAAAAAATTAGTTAAAATTGTACCAAAAGCTTAGATAAAACTATCCATTCGATTAATAAGGTAAAAATACGACTGATTAGAAAGGTTCGTTATATCATTCGTAAGATTCTTTTATCATATTAAAATAAGGCTCCAAATTCTAAAGTCCCTTACTGTTCTGAATAATTCAACACATCACATTACCTTACTATATTTTATAAAATTGATATAGGGGGTGCCCATTCAGTGACTGCCAGTATGATATGAATTATGTAAATATAATATAAAATGTAATGTATAAGTATGCATGCATAAGTAATAATGCATAAGCAAAATTTACGGATAAATATTTATGCATGGGTATTTCTGATAAAGATTGTGTTTCGTAATGTACTCAGATTTCAAATATTGATTTCTAAATGCTTTGAAAAGTTGAATTTTCTATATTCTATACCTCACCTATAAATTATTTAACCAATGTACATCATCTATAATAAGATCTTAATTTTATTCTCCTCGAAAATGGTCATTTCAATTGAATTGGTATTACACATACAAATGCAATATATGTTTCTTGTTGAGATGAAGGGAATTGTTAGATAATTAGAATTACTTCAAACTAGAAATGAGAGAATTTCAACTTTCCGATTTTAATTCTTGAGAATATAATAGTTAGCATTGAAACTTTAAATCGATTACTTTTTTAAGGAAAAGGCATTTTAGTTGTATTAAGATAATATGAAATCTATTAACATTATTTTTTACTTCAATTTTCATTGAAACATTGGACATGAAAATAAATGTTTAGAGGACATCACTAACTTTTTCTCATGAAATACAAATTTTAATCATGTTATTAAATTTCAAATGTAATTATAATATTTTAAATTATACGAAAATTAATAATTAGAAAATGTGTGGCTAATTCACATTGATGTTTTATATATTTCTTTTTGTTGTTGTTTTCTTTGAAAACTTAAGTGATTTCTTAAGTAGAGATGAGTATAGTTTGTTTTCAAAACAACAAAATAATGTAAAAACAGAGAGTTTCTCGCAACAGTTTAAATACCCTAAGTTTAATATATAGTAGGTTTATTAGTTTTAATGGCTCAAATACTATATTTTGGCAAATGTTCCAAAATTCTGTAATTTACGAATAAAACATGTCTTTGATCTGATTAATTGATTGAGTGGTTATTGACGTCGCACTTAGAGGCAATACCAAGGCTATTGGCAACGGACCTCATAAATTTAAACCTCGATCAAGTGACGAGGATGGTAACTGAGCAAGAACATTCTTCTCCAAACTTTCACACCACGACAACGGGAGGACTTGAGACCTCGACAGATATAGCGCGCATCAGCCCCGCTTCACAGTGGGTCTTCAGTGACACCAGGCTCAAACCCCTGACTCAATGGGAAAAAAAGCCGGCAGCGTGTTCGCAACCGTAAGCTTTAGGCTACCACATTCGCTATCTGTGATCTAGACTAAACCCTGTATATGCGAGAAACAAGGGGGGGAGGGGAACATTTTTGATGTAATGATGAGAAGAGCATTAAAAATAGAGAATGACTTCTAGGACATTCTAGGGATATATCAAGAAGCAGAGGACACCATGGAAGAAATAAAAGATCTCATTGGAATCTCGAGTTCATAAATCCTGTATTTTCCTAAAAAAAGTAAACTCCTGAAAAAGATGTATTGAGTAAGAAAATACGATGTGTGAGAACTCTTAGTAATAGTAAAGGTTAAACAAAGCTATATAATTATTATAGTTTTTCGATGAAACAAATGAAAATAATTGTTTGATTTTAATAAGGATTCTGAAGAATGTTTAATAATTGATATACATTTTTTTTAGTATTGCTATAGACAATTTTTTCGTACAATTCTTCACCCTAAGAATATCATTTTGAAGTTAAGTAATGTATGAGATCTATTATCATTATTTTTTTATGATCATAATAGATGTGATAGCGTTCTATAATATTTAATTTGAGAAATTCTTAATTTCAGTCATTTTCTAATGACTAACCTTAAAAATACAGATATCCTCTTTATTATTAGTGGCAGCACGGTCTTATGGAAAACAATAAAATAATTTATTTTTTTCCCTCAATAACAGAGGTAAACTAGGTATTATCGGATTACGCTATTTTGAGAAGAAATAAGTTTATCTCATAGAAAAAACATCTAGTTATTTCGAATATAGTTATTCGACTGTTTGGTGTATTTAGATTACATGAATGTTTCATGAACAGTATCAGATTATTTCACTTCACGTTAGATTATATTACACTAAAAAACTTTGTTTTAAGAAAGAAAAATTATAAAAGAAGTTATAAATAAAATGAACTTTTTAAGTAATGATACGCTTAATTTCATTATCAGTATTTGTGATTAAAAATTAATTTTCAAATGGGTAAATTTTAGTTAAAGAAGATGATATAAATCTAAAACTTAATTAAAATTGGAAATCTTTAAAAAATAGAATGTCATAGAATGTCATTGTCGCCTCAGAGATCAAGGAAATCATAAAATGGTTTATTTACAATAGGAAAAAAGAGTTTCACTTATCAATGAATTTTAAAAAAGTTTTATCAAATTCCAAGAGCAAATAAGAGAATTCGGAACAAGAAGTTTATAAAATAGATTAATGAATTAAGAAAAAAAACTCTTTAAATGCATTTCTAATAAGAAGATACATTTGAGGAAACTTTTTCTAGAAAAATAACAAAGGAAATGACATGCAAGACTTATAACTTAAATGCAAAGAAATAACCTTTCCTGAGATTATTAAAAGAAATACTTTTAACAAATAAATAATGGAAACGAGAAAATTTCAAAGAAGGGAAAGATTAGATATGATTAATGCAATATGTGGAAGAGAGACTCAACAAAAGAAGCATAGTTTATTAATCAATTCTTAGACAAATTTAAATTTAAAAATTGTTTTTAAAAAATGCCTAACAGCTTAAATATTTTTATTATTTTAATTTATATATAGATTTGAAATCATAAACAGGAAAAAATTTCAATAATTAAAAATAAAACAGAGTGTGGAAGAAATCATTGATGTACCACTGATTAAAAAACATATAGACTAATCACTTTACAAACATTGAAAAATTAAAAAAAGTAAGTATACAAATTTAACTATAAACAAAAAACATATACTACAGAAATTTCCGATAGAAAGTATTCGTAAATAGTAAGTACATGCACACATACACACACACACACATATAACACATCAATCAATAACTCCCAAGACTAACATTGAAAACAACATTTTTTTTGCAAAAAATTTTTTTTATTCATCAACATAACACCTTTTGTTAATCACCTTTTAGGGTGATACAATTGTTCCAACGCTTTTCCAAATCCTTTTTTTTTT
>BMAW01069000.1:1349797-1365715 GCA_019974015.1 Nephila pilipes | reverse complement strand
TTATTACGCATTGCTAAAAATTTATTTGGAAATTTTAGAATTTGTATTAAAATACATACCTTTTAACAATAAAAACATTTTTAACTTATTTACTTTTATTAGTTAATATTTTTTAAGTATTATCACTGTATTTTACTGAGTACGCAAACAAAAATTTGTAAGTTTCTTTCAACAATACATTTTCATGTATTTTATTAACTTCATAATATACACCAAACCTAACTTAGTGATCTTAATATTAATCAAATACATTTAAAAGTAACTTTACATAAACATAATAAAATTAGAGAACTAAAAATTACGTAAATATGAAAAATCAGGAGAAAAATTTGAAAATAATGCAGATTTCCACCATATAATAAAGTAATTGCTAAATATTTTAATTTTGGATATGTTCAGAGAATTTTCTACATAGTGGAAATGAAACATTTTGGTATTAATTCATTGATTAACCTCTAATATGTTTTTCAACGAAGAATATATCTGAATTAAAATGGACCTCATTAAATAAGTGACAACTTCCTGAAATATTACATTTGCAGGTTAAATGTATTGCTTTTAATAAATATTTTCTTTACAGCTCTCGTTTGAAAGGAATAAACTCCGCATAAGATTTGAACCATTTTTAATCTACAGATTGTATATATACATATTAATACGTTCATGAGCAATAACCTCAAAATGTGCTGAAAAGGTAGTAAATTGGTATTTGAAACGTAAACAAAAATGCATCCTCAATGAAACTATTTCTCTCACAATGAAATCCATTCCAGTTGAATATATCCAATAGAATACATAGATTTCCGTTAAAGTATGGATAGGTTTTTAATTAATAATGTTTTTAAGAAATTTGTTTCATACTCCTTAAAGTTTCTGCATAGCTACTGGACTAGATTATCGATAATCAAAATAATCACGTTGGAAATTTTAAGAAATCTTCAGTGCCAAATGCTTAGAGTTTTTAATAGGAATATTCTGAAAATAAAATAATGTTCTTAAGTTTGAAGTCTTCAGCTACTTTTCATGTTAAAACTTTTGCTTTGCATAACAATGTAACTAATTTAAAACAGCTATTTATTAATGATTTTTTTTTTTAATTTTTGCGCAAATGAGAGTTTTTAGCTAAAGCTTATATACTATTAAAACTGAGTTTTAAGTAAATTCGCTTGCCCAATAAATAAATTGTAAGAGAATGAAATACTTTTATAGGTTTTATTAAGAGAGAAAGGACAGGAGGTGAGGGTAACGTTTTTAAGATACTAGTTTTTCTAATAGACTAACTCTACTTCTTCATACTTCATTAAATGACCGTAAGAATTTTTGCTGAGTGAGATAAAATCAAAATAGAAAATACCTATCAAAATATTTTTTCTTACACATTTCCTTTACTTTTATACGCTATTGCATTTATCCCAGCACTTTAAGGTAATATTCACAAATTGCCTAAGGCCATCGAGACCTTTAAGCGCTTGGTACTCCAAAATTAATCATATATATTTCTTGTAGCAAATTTAATAAACAGAACTGCTAACAAGCAAAGTTTTTTTTTTTTGTATTCTAATGATTTGTACGTTGCTTATAAAACATTTATAAGCTCTCTTATTAAATATTTGTGTATATATTTTTAAAGTTTATTGTTTCTTACTAAAGAATTATTAGTAAAATCTGTATAAAATGTTGTAAATTTGCTTTATTTCTTTGTGTTAAAATAATGAGATCATTGCTGCAAAACAGAGTACTATTATTGTAATTGATAAAATTGATTTGATTCATTATAGGCACATTTTTTTCTGTTAATGCTAAAATTATTTGTAGAAATGAGATAAATATAAGAAAATAAATTCATTTGGCTTATTTAGTAAAATTAATTTAAATTTAGACTCTTTTTTGTGAGGAGTATATTTAATACAACCCTTTGAATAGTATTTAAAGGTAGAACACTGTTCGATTTCTTTTTATGTTACACTCTACATATTTATAAATTATGTTTAATAAATACTACTATACTACTTTCTTGAAAAAAACTTGTAAAATTAAATATGTTTTATATTTATTGATGATTATAACATTAAGAGTTTTATACATGTCATTTTCAATGACATTTCCAAAAATGAGGAACTAAAAACAGTGGATCACTGCAAGCTGTGCAAACGAATCTTTTTCTATTTATACATATCTTGTTCTCTTTTAACGTATCAAGTTGTTTTAGTTGTTGTATTGTTTGAAAATTGATGGAATTAAGGGTAAGTATACTTCCCACGTGAACTCGTAAAGGGTTAATGGATTTCTTTAAATCATTATGACTCTAACAGTAAGCACAGATGGTATTATGGGCTTTCTAAAACTTTCTCAATGTTATCTTAAGGGTTTTCTCGCCTTTATATAATAAAACTACATAAGCCAATATCACATATAAGGATATCCCAAATGTATGGACAATCTATTAATAGCATATTGAGTATTCATAAATATTGTAAAAGAAAAAATTGAATAAATTGATATCACTTAAGTGGAATCGATACTTAACAGTATTTATTCTCATTCTAAGATATTCAAGATAATACTTCACAAAAAGATAGTAGATTCATGTATACCTGTCCAACTGCAAATTATTGGTAATGTTGTTAATCTCTGAATATTTTTCCTTTACCTTCATAGTTTGTTGTTTTGATTATTTTGAAAAATGAAGCACATAATACATAGTAATTCAATAGAAACTTAAAATCATTTTTGCTTACAGATCGATGGATACACAACAAAAGTGTATGTTAAGCACATTAGATCTTACTTTAATTATTTCAGTCGAATACAATAATAAATATCGGATATATTTAATTAGCATTAAGTGCCTGTGTTTCCACTTTATTAATTCAAGCATGAAAAGTGATTATTGATTTTGACAAGAACTGTTAATCCAACATGAAAAAAAATATTACTGCTTTTTTAAACTTTTTTTTAAATCATATAGAAAATTGTGTGTTTGCGCTAAAATTTATGAATGTTACATTTATCATTATGATAAGTAAAACAACTCAATTAGAAAAATAGGACTAACATATTCCAAACACAGAACTTTGTTCCTTTAAAATAATGTCATAGTAAATAGATGTAAGGGGTTATTCATTGCTTGTAAAAAAATCTCCAAAAAAATTCCAGAAAACAATATAAAAGTTGTTATTTTAATTGATATTAATGGAGGAAATAGTGAAGAAAAATGTTTGTTTCACAGAAACCATTTTCAAAAGTTTATGCACTAAAAATACTTTATTTAAATAAATTTGGCTATTGGCTTTAATATTGTTTTATTCCAATTTTTTAAAAGATTAATTACTTCCATATGTTTACAATTCATTTCAAATGAAGTGATTTATTAATAAATCTATTAAAAGTTAGCATTAACTTGTCTTTATTAAGTAATTATTTATTTACGTAATTACTATTTATATGCATAAGATTTTAGCAAACATCAAACGGTGTGAAAAATTCCCCTATTTTCTCACCCACTTAATTAATTGGAATAAAATTTTCGAATACAGGATTTTTTCAAAATAACAAATTCTTAACAACACATATGTCTTAATACTTCATTAATAGTATAAATTACAAAATAGCAAAATTCTTTTACAATATATGCATCTTAAGTTTTGCTTAAGTAGAGTTGTTATACTACTTTCTTTCATCAAATATCTTATATATTGTTTCAATGTCATTATATTCTAAGCCTTAAAACTCGTTTCACTAACATTATTCCAGAATTCAAAAATATTTTCAATTCATCTAATGTATCCAAATATTTTTCGCGTAGAACTGAAATAAACTTCAGAATAGTAGGCGATGATCATCCAATTTTCAGGAAACTGTGTAATTGTATTTTGGATAGTGAATATAAACGAAGACTAGTGACTGCGAGATCTCATTAAGAAGGGATTTACGAGTACATCAGCTAGTAATTTTCTAGTAGTCAAGAGGATAAGGTGGAAAGTTTAGAGAGTTTATTAATATTCGAGAGAAGGTTGAAGAGAGAGTTTCTAGTATATTATTAACAGAAAATAAAACTCATAGTCATGAAATTTATACTATAATAACTGCGGTATAAAGGCTGCATTTGCTTACAGATTTGCATTTACAGATGCATTTGCGGTTAATTTGCTTACAGATTTTAGAAAAATCTAAACTGAGAAATTAAAATTTATTTTATTGTAGTTTATTCCGTTAAATACGAAGAGCAAAAATAATTCCATTTGAATTTCTTCAATATTTTGGTGTTTAAAGTAGTGCTTGATTTTATGAATAACTGTTAATAATGTAACTAAAAACGGATAATTAAATTCAGAAATCCTACTATTTACTTGGGAAATTGATTTAAAATAAGGATCCGTATTCCCATACTCGTTCTCTCTCACTCTCATCTGATGAAAAATTAAAACGATATCTTGGTTTCTATACTGCGTGTACTAAATTTCTTCTTGCTATTTTAGCAAGAAGAAATCATTTTCCTATATTTTTTCAATTTCCTCAATATTTACTTTACTATAACTTAGAATTTGTTAGTATAGTTTCTTTTACTACCATTTTAATGGCATCGGTATTTATTTAATCGGGAAAAAAGGGGATTTATTCCAATTGCATTTATAATCTAGCAAAATTGTTACATTTTTCCAATTTTATAAAATTTGCATTATTTAAATCCGACTTTTAAACTTATCTGGTTACTTGCCATTACCTTAATCATAGTACTTATTGTTAACAGCATTATTTACTGACTTCCCAAATGTTTTTAATGTGAACGAATAATATATTATACTACAGAATTCAATATACATTCCATAAGATCACAAAATATATTATTAGGGGATCCTCAAATTGTGCTGCTAAAAAGGCATTGTGGGGATGACATTTGGGTTTTGGTAACTCCACTGTGTTGTAGTAAATCCGTATAAATCTAGGAATTACTGTACGTAGGTTCTTCACTCATTCCAAAAGAGGGACTTTTCTGATTTTTTTTTCAGAGCTTTAAGCATGTCCGCTAATATTTTATATTTATATAATTATTTTTATTGTATATAGATAAATATCTTCTTTATATTATTTATGAGAAATTTGTGCAAATTGGAATAAGATATTTACATTCTCGAATACTTTGGACTTTGGTCTTTGCTTAGGTATACTTTTAACATCTATTTAAATCTGAAATCACTTTTGAGTAACTTTACTCGATTTTATTCTAAGCAGTTGTTTGAAATTATTGATGGCAGAAATTACTTTTGTTGAACACTCTAAAACGAATAGCTCAAACAATGGAAATTGTTTAATGGTTATGGCAAGAAAGAAAATTAAGTTTTTACCATAATAGTTAGGTACTTCTAAGAAGTGAAATTTTTTTTTTTATAAAATGTTAATATAAGGGCCTTTTTCCGTCAGAAACTTAACAATATTTTTAAAGTTTGCTTAAATTGACTTAAAAGTCTCAAATAGAAACCATTCAAATTCAGGTTTAACTGTGAACTTACAAACCATCAGTATATTACATTTAAATATTTTTGAATTATACAGGGTAACTCCGAAATTTAAAACATTTTTACCACCATATGATAATAACGATTTTTTCGATAGTCTCTGGAATTTGAACCTATCCCGATTTGATTAAAATGCTTCCTACTTTATTAGAATAAATAAAGTAGGAGAATAAAACTCAATTTTATTTATTACTAGGCAAATCGTCTCTTGTGATGAAATTATGTTATTCAAAATATCGTATCACTGAGAAGTATATATATATATATATATATATAAGAAACTAACACACAACACACAATCTCTACATATATATATGCAACTGAAATTTTTGTATAATTTCCTAATTTTTTTTTTAAAACGCTTGCTATTTCTTGTAATTGAACTAATAAAATCATTTTTCAATAAAAATGAATTCTATGTTTTCAGCAAATGTTTAAGAAAAAGCTAACGAATGCATTTAAAACAGAAAAAAAATTAATTTAATGTCTACTCATTTGTTTTCAGTAATAGATTTTTCAAATCAATCATCCTTGAAATTCTAATCTTCGTTTTTTTTTTATCAGAAAGTTGTTGATAGCGATGTAAATACAGAAAGAATTTAAAGTACTTTTTCTATTCAAAATTAAAGTAACAAAAATAGAATAGAAAAAAGACAAACTTTATATCTTAACTTTTAAAACAAACATTGCTCCAAATAACAATAAAAAATCAAAGCGTACAATTGACCTTACTTACTTTGGAACTTTATACTATGTTGCCAACCGCAGAAATAGCTAAATCTTAATTCTGAACTTTGAACGTATAACAACGATGAGCTTTGTTTTCTTGATTCTCGACCTTCTTTTTTTTTTTAATGAACATCACTTCAAATCAACAGAAGTGATTCCAAAGAACGTGAAAGGTTTTCGAATGAAGTCATCTAGAAATGAGCTTAGGTACTGTATTGAAGTCTCCATAGCCTCTAGGTGCAAATAAATCCGGCTTCAATTTCCTTCAACAGAATTCAAATCACAACAAGAGAGTCACAAGAGTAATTGATTCGTTCTCTCAAAGCGAGGAGAAAAAACGATAAAATCTTATAACTAATTATTTCAAGTTATGAATAGAATATTAAAAAAAATTAATTACTTTTCATTATGTAAAGCATTGTGATTTCATGACTTTAATGTTTTTAAATAGATAAAAAAAAACAATTATATTAATCATAAATATAGCCCTTGCTTTTTGTGTGTATGTTATGCTTTAAATAATTTATTTAAATAGTTGCAAACTGTAACAGATTTGTTACTTTTTTTCTCAACTCAAAACTGATAATTACGATTTTTTAGATATAGGAACGAGCATTATATTTTATTTTTATTTCTGAAATCATTAAGAAAGAAATATTTTCCTTATATTTTATTTCGAAAGAAGAAAAATCTAATGCTATCCATTCGATGATTTAGTTGCTTAGTTATTTGAAGAGGGGAAATTTATATTCAATTCTTTTTAGAGCAATTACTTCAAATTTTGAAGTCTGAATTGAATTAAACACACATTTTCATTAATAAGTATCTCATAATAAACAAGTAAATGGGAATCTAATACCTACTTAGACACAACAATGGTTTTTAAATTATATAGTATAAAATAAAAAACAATACCTATAGATTTGAAAGAATCATTAAACATTAATTAAAAATAGAATTACAAATTTACTAACGTGTCACATATTATTATTGCTTGATTTCAGATTGCCATGCGGAAGAATTTTCTAATCATAAATTCAATGAACAAAAATAAATTTTTAAAAAAAAAAATGGTCAAAAAATTATAAGAGAAATCAATATCGATTCGAATAGTTGTCACTGCTAAGCAGATTTGTTTAATTCCTTTAATATAACAGTATCAAACGATGTTTTTTAGTATATCATACGCCAAAAAAATACTTTCAAAAATCTAATATATTCAGAGTAAAAACGCATTGATAAAATGAGTTGATTTAAATCATCAGAAAAAACCTACAGCACCAAGAAGAAATCATACCTTTTATTTTAAATTTGTATTGTGCAAAAATCATATATACGCAAATCAATAACTAACCACAAAATACAAACACACTTTAGTTCATATTTTATAAAATAAAACATTGAAAATAGAAATAACTTGTAGAGCCCCTTCTGAAACAATGCAAGCTTAAATTCGTTGTGAAAGCCATTTATACAATGCTTCTATGCTCTTCTATATTGGGATATATAATACCATATCTGAGTACGAGGATGTCAAAATATGTTAAAATTTGCTGATGGATTTTGGAAGTTTTCCAATTTTTAACCCCTGCAAATCCAGTCACTTTGATTATGTATAAAAAAAAATCTAATACGATGATTATTGTAGGTCAATGTTATGAGTTTGAAGAAGCTATAAATGTTCTCTCATAACATGAGGATACGTTATTGTAAGGCGTTATGGAAAAACCCTCCTCACAATAAACACGAAAAGTGAAGTGCAAAAGCCTTAACTTGAATTATAAAATTATAAAATCTATTCGAAAATATTTAGTTGCTTTTAAATAGTGTGAGTGGGTGCGAAATCATCTCAATAACTTTTTATTTAATTTTATTCAACTTTAACGCCAATTCAAATTCATTTCTATCAACTCTTGCGCATAGATACTACTACAATTTTAATTCTTAAACAGAGAATATTCTAAACACATATCAAGTGTATGCTATTATGAAACTTCGTGTTTCTCTGATGGTTTGTCTTTTCTGAAACTTCTTTTACTAATGGGCACATTTCTGTAGAGTTCAGAGGTATGGGGTGTGATAGGTTCTTTGCTTCTGTGTTTCGTGTGTGATTATTAAAACATGTCATTATGTAAAACCAAAATATCAGAAACACTTTAATAACCAAAAATAATTAAACTACGAATGTCTTCCACTCCCATTTTATAAGGTGTTTTATGTACGTATATATATTTGATCATCTCTGTAACAAATATGTATAAAATTGTTCCAAGCTGTCGTGGAACAAAAATGGTGAACCGTTGTTGGAAATAAATTACTCGGATCCCGCCAGGGGGCGCTTTGTCTCGTGTGGGTGAGAGCGCACGGGTTCATGGATAATATTGTCAGAATGCTCTTAGATCTTGACCGCGTAAGGCGGGTTATTTCTCTTGACCGCGTAAAGCGGGTTATATCTCTTGACCGCGTAAAGCGGGTTATTTCTCTTGACCGCGAAAAGCGGGTTATTACTCTTGACCGCGTAAGGCGGGTTATTACTCTTGACCGCGTAAAGCGGGTTATTTCTCCTGACCGCAAAAAGCGGGTTAAATTGTAATATGGGCTATGTGGAAGCCTTCTGTAGTTGTAAATAATATAAATACTTGTTTATGTGTGATTGGCACGTGGAGTCCTTAAATAAATGTGTATTTAAATTAACTGCTCTCCCTATATTTTTGGACTTGGTGGACATTCTCCAACATTTGGTGCCGAAACCCGGGAGGAAACTACGTAGCCAATTAAAAGTAAATCTTTGAATATATTTTGCATGTCTTTTTAAAATCGATTTCGAAACACGATGAATACTTTTGAAAAATTGAAAGCCAAAAGATCCGTTTTGCGCGGAAGTATGACAAAATTTATAGCGAAAACTGAATCAATCTTGGATTCTTCAGTGGAAGATACTGATTCGGATGAAATACTTGAACTCTTGGAACATATAAATAAAAAGGAAAATGATTTGAACATTGTGAATTCCGAAATCGAAATTGCTATAACCGATCCTACTGTATTTGATAATGAATTTAAAACAAGCGAAGAATATTCTGATAAAATAACAATTATAAAGTTTCGAATTAAAAATCGAATTCAAAAGATAAATGCTCTTGATAATAGAGTTGTGGAAAAGAGAGAGAGCAGACCTGCTCAGTCTGCATGTTTAAAATTACCCAAGACCAATGTAAAGCAATTAGCTGAATTTGAAAAGAAAAAGGATGAAAGGCAAGCAAGGCCGTTGGAGAATCAGCGAGCAGAAGCATTGCGTCAAAATGGAACGGAATCAATGCTAGAAAAGGAAAAGAGTGGAAAACAAGGACCGCAAGAAGATTTGGAATATTTAGAAGGACAGAAATTAACCGAACTGCAAAAAGCAGATGAGATGCGTTCAAAGGATCTTACAGGAAGAGATATTTTTATTGAAGAAAAAAGAGACGCAGAATTAGAAGAGTTGAGGAAAGACGATAGTTTAAATCTACCTAATCATTTGGGGAAACTAGGAGGCGAAAAAGATATTTTAAATGAAGAAAAAGAAGCAGATCAAACAGGACGGAGAAAATTGGAAGAAGTATTACTTCAAGAAACGGTTGAAAACAGACCCCTTCTGACAGAAACAGACGCTCCCTTTCTCAAAAAAGGACTCAAAATTCTACAACATAAGGGAAATAGAAGGACAAGAGTCATTGAACTCCGGAGGAGCGATGCCCACGGAGACCAAGGAAATACGATACAATTCATGGATGAAATCTCCGCCACAGGAATGGCTAACCCCCAAACCCCATTTGACCCCGGCGGGTGTGAATTTTCACAGCCCAAGTTAAAGTGCCTTCTCCTACACTGAAGAGGAAAGATGTTCTGGAGCGCAGTCGCCCCCCGACCAAGAAAAAGAAATTATAGTTTATGACCCCCAGCTGCGGAAAGAGTGCAGCAAGAAAAAAGGGTGACTCGGACAGTATGAGTCTGTTAGGACTGTTAGCTCTAATCGGCAAAGATAAGGAAAGAGGGAATCTGAAGACCCTCCCCCTGTTCCCATACCACTAACTGAAAATGGGTGAGATAAAGCCTTTTATTTTATTGCTTTGTTATTTGAATAGGACTGAAAAGAGAGACTCTAAAACTATTTTTGTACGTGATTTGTGATAGCTCCTTTTTATAAGTTTTGTATCTTTGTAGCAATTTTACTAGGATTTGAATTATTTGATTTAATTTTGAATATTTATGAAACTAAGTATTTAGAGAATGTTCAATTTAAAGTATCTGTGGAAAATTATTGAATAATTAGTAAAATAAATATTAAATGAATATTCAGAGAATTATAAGGAATAAATAATTAGAGTTAAGTAAGGATTGATTATGGAACTTTGGATTGGTTATTGTTAAGAAACTTTATTTAGAAATAAGTTTTGCGTAAATATGTGAAGTGTTATCTGTCAGCATCTTATAACTGATTAATTATTGTGTTATGATAAGGAATTTCTTGTGATTTTATGTGTAAACTATTTCTGACTTTGAGGTCAATAAGAGTTAAGTATTTTCTATGCGCATGATAATTAATATTTAAAATAATTTGTGTGTAGTTAATGAATTTTGATATTTTATTGTTATATGATAACTAATGAGTAAGACGACATGAGTTTTGATGTTTGATATTTTAAGCATTGGAGGAATGGAATGTTGATTTCTATGTGTATGGTATTTAATAGTTTCTGTGTATGAAATATTAGTGTTTAAAGTGTAACTATTTTGATGCTATGAAGTGTTTTTAAGTAAGATTTTGTTATGAGGAATCTAGGAATGTCATTTATATTGTAAATGATCTGTTAATATTTAGTCTTATAATGCATGAAATATTTTGCTTACTGTAATGAATTGCGTAAAGTGTTTTTTGGAAAAGATGGCAAAAGGAATATTTGTTGGAGTTGAATTCTTTTCATGCACTTAAAAATAACGGAAAAATTAAAAATTTTGAAGTAGATGACATAGTTTTAATTAATGATGAATATTTGCAGAGAAGCTTTTGGAAATTAGAGAAAATTATTGCAACCTTTCCTGGTAGAGATGGGAAAGTTAGATCATGTGAGGTGAAGACTGGTTCTACAGTGCTCAAAGGACCAGTACAATTATTATATAACTTGGAACTGAAAGATGACACATTTTAAATATTGATTCTTATTTTATTTTTCTTTTAGTAGCTACATTTCAGTCTATGATTTTCATGTATTGTTTTTATGTATGTATTTGATATATTTCATTGATTCTTATTTCATTAATTTTTTGTCATATTTGAATGTTGACTTGCTTAATATAAAATTAATATTTTGTATTACATACATTTTTTAGATTTAAAATATTTGTGATTCATGTATTAGATTTTTTCTTGAAGTGCATTGAATAAGTTTAAAATTTCTTGATTTTGTTTAGTTTACGAATCTGCATGTAGTAAGTATTTTGGGTATTTAACAATTTGGTTAATGTGGTATCCCGGCTGAATTATATTCAGAGATATAGAAGAATCTTGAAATTATAAAACTGCTTGGCTCTCTTTTAAATCTTCCTACAAGGTGATTTATGTTACATGAGTATTATATATATTTGAGCTATTGAATTATTTAACTAGAACATTTGTTCAATTATAAATTGACATTTGATTATTTTTTGAAATGTAGTACATGAGTAGTGTTAAGCTTTGAATCTTTGATTTGAACTTTATTGTGTGAAAAACTTTAATCAATTTTGAATATGATTATTATTTGATTATTTGTACTTATGATGAATTTTATTTTGATGTTTTTCAATAATTGTTTATATATATGTTCTTGTTCATGAAACCGTGTGCTCTCTAGATGATGAACCTCCGTTCATCCGGGGGGAATATGTTGGAAATAAATTACTCGGATCCCGCCAGGGGGCGCTTTGTCTCATGTGGGTGAGAGCGCACGGGTTCATGGATAATATTGTCAGAATGCTCTTAGATCTTGACCGCGTAAGGCGGGTTATTTCTCTTGACCGCGTAAAGCGGGTTATTTCTCTTGACCGCGAAAAGCGGGTTATTACTCTTGACCGCGTAAAGCGGGTTATTTCTCCTGACCGCAAAAAGCGGGTTAAATTGTAATATGAGCTATGTGGAAGCCTTCTGTAGTTGTAAATAATATAAATACTTGTTTATGTGTGATTGGCACGTGGAATCCTTAAATAAATGTGTATTTAAATTAACTGCTCTCCCTATATTTTTGGACTTGGTGGACATTCTCCAACAACCGTCAGCATCGTGAAATAAATATGATGGAAGAAACTTGAAATCTCGGGACCGAAGATCTTTTGTGAAACTGCCGAAGAAAATTGTAAAAATCAACTGTTGAACTCTAATATAATCTACTTACTCTTATCTACTTTTATTTACCGGCTTTTCGTTATCATTTCCCCCATATTCCTTTCTATTCTGTTTCACTTATGAATCACTATACTTATAATTATGTTCATTAAACTTCTTATCTTCATCTTATATGCGTAATCACATTTCATTTGGATGGGAAGGAATTAAAATTTTATACAATTAAAATTACAACAAGCCCCAAGATTAGTGAAGAGAAAACCATGAATAGATTAAGGTAACTAGAAAGTTTAAGAATTAAGTGTTATATTTTTTATTTACGAGCTATACTACGTTATACACACTATTTTTATTACTTTTAATTATTATAATTTTACTGTGATAGTTATTGTAGTAAATATACAGATGCGGTCAATATTTTAAATATTTTCACATTTACATAAAGCTTTGTTAAATTGAATTAGCTATAGTAACATACAATATTTTACTCACTTTTATATTTCCTCCTTATACAAGGAAAACGATTGTCGAGCCGAAAACACCATCATATTTATTGATGTAACAAAACTTTTTATCATTCTATCTCCATATAAAGTGTAATTTTGAATGTTTTATGATTTGTTTTCTCTGAATCTAGGTAATAATTTGAAATTAGCCTCTCCTATATATATATATTTTTAAATATGTTACTTCCTCTGAAGGAAATTAAGGATAATATGGCTGAAATAAAAAGCGAGTTTTTTTTAAAAATCGATGAACAAGTTAAATCAATTTTTATTTCGCAACGTTTCCAAAATTTCTACAATGCGATTTCACAATGTTTTGTTAGAGAAAAATAATTATATTATTTAGTTATTTAGAGAATAATTTACGTTTTCAGAAAGAAATATTTATCAGAACTATTTAAGAAATCTTGTTATAAAAATTTTCTTAAAAAAATTCCGTAAAATAAAGAAACAATATGCAAAATTTATAAATATAATGCATATTCACAAACATAGTTCACTTATCAGATCATATCCAGTCCCTATGTTTTTAAATTGCACAAAAAGTAGTGATAGTTCATAATATATTGATCCATAATCTCATTGAACAAGGTAGTATCAAAAAAAAATACACTCCTCATAATTTGCACTGTAAAGTAAAAATAATAAAATCAATCTTCTTTCTGTATCAGTATTTTGCCTTTAAAAATATTATAAACTATCATAAAATATTAAATTTAATTTAAATTTTCATAATTCATGAACTATTTAATTTAATTTGAATTTTTATAATTCATAAAATATCAAATTTAATTTACTTATAGATGAAAGCAATTATGTAGGCAGTAAAAACAAATTATTTAACAAGCTTTTTTTAATAATTAATTATTCCCTAAGAAACCGTCTCCAGAAACATCTAGTCATATACATCATAATTAATTATGTGTTTAACCATAATTACCGGGTTTTTTTTTTTTTTTTTTAATTTCCCCACGTTGTTATAGTTAGTTGACTGCCGAATGAAAATTGACTTAATACAGTTCAGAACTTTTCAGAAAATACTTTTTATAATGGAATATAAAGAAAGTGAAGGGATTACATTAATTTGAAAAAAGTGGACTTATTGATATAATTAATTGTGAGAATTATCAAAACTGTTCTTATTGTACATATTTTACATTATAAGAAATTACTTCGAAAGAGTTTCTAAACTTTTTTCGTTACAGTACGTTAACATGAACCAACAAAATAACTGAATCAATTAAATTCCATAAAATAACACTTGTTTTCACTTTTTATATGAAATAAAAAAATAATTTAAAATAAAGATTTTTTTCATTACTTATAAGTAATTTTCGCTTCTTTATTTCATTTCGCCATTTACATATTACATTTTGATACCTTTACCAAATTTTAATGGTCTTATCTGCCTTTTACCAAAGTTTTAATGATTTTATCTGCGTGCATTTATAATTTTGAAGTTTCTTTTTTCATAAAATTCAAAATACATATCAAATACTTAAGTCAAATACAGATATAATAATCTCTATAGATTAATTAATAATTTATTTCAAAATTATTTCAGAAATGTTTCGCAAATAATTGTCTCAACAGATTCAAAAAGTTCCTCACATAGTTAAATAAGTGTTTATATTAACTTTCATAAATGATACAGTAATTCATATTTGACATATTCTTTCAAATAAATTATATGGTAAAATTATTTAAAGAAATCTACAATAATAATTGCAAAAAAGGGATAAAATATTGAAAATGGGTGATAAAAGATACTTCTAATGTATATAACATTCTAATTCATTTTTTTTTTTTTTAAATTTCTTAAACGCGAGGGTGAGTGAATATATTTCACAACAAATTTAATCCTAATACACATGAATGAACCTCCCTAAGTCTATCCAAAAACCATAATGATTACTATTTACACATCTATCTACATGTTTGCGTGTGTTTTAAAGATAAAAATAGGGAATAATTTTGTATCAGAGACCCTTAACTATTTCGTTCATATATATACTAAGGACATTCAAAAAGTAAGTTCAATTCTAACTAATTAGGTCAAAAACACTTTATTGAGGAGAGCGCTAGGATGTAACATAACACACACACATCACACTTTCTCTACATTTTCTCAGTCATTGCAAACATTTGTCGGTATGTTGCACTAATTGTTAATGCCCTGACTACGGAAAATCGTCCCTTGGTCCTGGAGCCAGCTTATAACAGCTGTGAACCTAGTCGTCGTTAGAAAATTGTCTTCTTTTCAAATGTCCTTCGGGCTTACCGAACACGTGAGAGACGCAGTGCGCCAAATCGCGACTGTGCGGTGAATAGTGCCAGAACTCCCATCCAAAACTGAGAAGCAAACCCTATGTTGTGCATGCCATGTGAGGTCTCGCATTATCACGCATGCCTTTGCTTAGCTTTCAATGTATTTTGTCTTTCACAGCTTTGCACAAATTTATTAGTGCTTCTCAGTACGACTTAGCATAAATGGGTTTGCATTTCTACGTAAATTCGGAATAGACAACTCTATCGCAAAAGAAAAAATTCTGTAGCTATGACTTTATGCACTGATGGGAGAAATTTGGATGTCTCATAAGTGCTTACCATTGTTGGCCTTTTTCGTTTTCCGCATCTGTTAAGTCTGAGCGACCATCTTCGAACTGTTGCAGCACTTCAAAATGGTAATTCATGTGGTCCCATTATACTGCCGATATTTCATGATGAATCTTCGTACTCGTGAAACGTTTTACCCACAAACAGCGTACTGTTCCGTGACTTCAATGTTGGAGTAAGTTTTGAACTG
>BMAW01069000.1:1278048-1349697 GCA_019974015.1 Nephila pilipes | reverse complement strand
TGTGTGTGTGTGTGTGTGTGTGTGTGTTGATCAATATAATCTAATAATCTGTAATCGTACGTTCGTACATTATCAGCTTCTTTCCTTCTTTTTAACTCCGACATTTATGTACAAATTAACTATAACAATCGCTCTGACTAAAAAATCTTTGTTTCGCACAAAATCACGCATGTAACTCTAGAAACCCAAACTTCCTTTATAGCTGCGTTATCAGAGTTTCAAGTGTCCCGTTTTTCTCGAATATAATAGCCAACGCCGGTCGTTGGTTACCCTCTTCTATTCTTCTCTCTGTTCTCTGTGTATTCGCTATGTAAGATGTTCTGCTTCAGTTTTCGTTAATCAAACATAGATTATTGTTAAGAATAAATTATATGAAACAAGAATGGTCAGTATTTATTGGATAATATTTCTGAACATTCCACAAAATTAATCATCTTACCAAAATAATAGAACTTAATATACCAGAATATATATATATATATATATATATATATAGGCGCAAAAATAGTTGAGAACCTAAGGTATAAAAAAGTATTGTCCAACTTTATCCTTGAAAATGATTCGTTGTTGTTTGCGCATAAGATATCCCAACAAGCATGCAGAATAATGATAACAATTGCATCTGTTTGAATTTCACATGATTAAAAAAGACTAGATAAATATGACGGATCATCTTTCTTTCCTTAGAATAGGAGAATCAAGTTTTGATAAACATCGTTAGAGAAGGAAAATGCTTAATTACATTCATGAAATATCTTACAATCTAATTAGAAGAACGCAATGAAGTTTCTGAAAGATGATACACTGCAAAAATTTAAAAATACTTTCAAATGATGAAGAAATATATATAAAAACAGTGAATTATAATAAATACATCAAGAAAGTTCAGACAAAAACACATCTTTAATTTTTCCAAGAGCAATTACTGTTTGAAAATAATTAATTTCCTATTATCTTATCAAAAAATTCATCAGAAATTCCATAAAGAACTATTTTCAAAGATAATCACGAAGTTGATGCATGAAATTTAAAATTAAAAACTTTCATAACATTATAATACAAGTAACTCAAATAACCAACAATATTAATTATTATAAATCTTAATTAAAGAAGGAATTTAAATATAACAGGCGTACACTAAGAAAATGAAAACTGAACTTTCCGTGAGTTCGCGAGTCCACCAAGTTACCGCGTCTACGATTACATGTTAGAAGAAAGGTTTGATTGATTTTTTTTATTTAATGTCATGTAGAAATGTGTAAAAATTAGCATTTGTAACTATCTTAAAGTACGCAGTGCTTCATTGATGGAAATTTGATATTTACGTACAGTTGAAGTCTTAGTAAGATATAAAATTGGTTGTATGTGAAGTAGGTGTTTACTATGTCGTTATATAGAACAGAAATAACTTGATTTTAAGTTTTTACTTTACTTGATTTTACTTTATTTGTACAAGTATTTATATTATTTTATTATCCGTTTTATTCTTTAATAATAATGTTTCATTGGTCAGACATTTAATATTTGTTAGAAAAGGATACATATATTTTTAATTAAGAGGTTAACTATCAATTCTCGGTCTCTAACATGCCCGGAATATTTCCCTTTATATACAAGTCACTAGATTTATACACATGCGTTTTCTGTATGTTTGTGTTTGTTAAATATTGGTCATACGCTCAGGATCGGAGAACATCTAATGTCATTATTCGCTACATAGTTGTTGTTTTTAATTCAGAATTATTGTTTCTCATTATGAAGATAAAAATGTGTGTACAAAATACGCCTTCATTCTTCTTTTTTTTTTCGTTTGTTTCTTCACAAGTTCGAAACAGATTATAATGTTATTATCAAAAGCAATATCTATGCATCAACAAAAAAAAACTACACTGATAAATGATAACAAAAAAGCTTTATTTTTTTTTCTTTTCATTCTGAGAAAAGATAAAATCATTTATTGGCATAGTGCATAGATCTTACGAACCAGCATGTTCCCTTTACACAAAAAATTAATGCAAACTCTATCCTCTTTTACTAAAAAAGAAATTTAGAAGCTAAGTAATTTTAAGATCGATTACGAAAAGGCCGTCTTTATAAAACAAGAAAAACGCACGTAATAACTAAATACCATACCAAAGGTTTTTAAATAAAAAGTAATGCATTGAATAATTCTTCTGTAAAAATTGTTAAATTATTCAGTTATTTTAGGAGCAAGTAACTTAAAAACAGTTCGTGAAGTGTCTGAGTGCCACTATGTGAGTAAATGTTCTATCACAGAAAGGTTTTGA
Organism: Nephila pilipes; assembly: GCA_019974015.1. NCBI lineage: Eukaryota > Metazoa > Arthropoda > Arachnida > Araneae > Nephilidae > Nephila > Nephila pilipes. Next base: position 1,347,409 of record BMAW01069000.1, on the reverse strand, counting down.
TGTAGATATATTTCCCGGGCAATAAATGTTTCCATTCCTAAGAGAATCACGTCTTTCTAATAAATGCTCTCTTTGCAAAATAAATCAAATAATCAATTAAGTAAATAAAAAAATGCACTTCCAGAAATATTATATACAGACCGTGTTACGAGTACAAATCAACTTTAGAACTACCTTTATTTTCTTTTATGTGTCTCGTAAATTTCATAAATTCTATCCCTAATTCTATTTATTATGAAATTAATTCTGATAAATTTCCTCATAAGAACCTTCTCACATAAAATTACTGATTTTAAACATAACAATTATTTTGTGAATTAATTGACTGTGAACCAAGATTATAAATTTTAGAAATTTAATAGTTTTGATGCAAAAAACAAGTATATTTTTAAAATTATTCCATTAAATTTTCAAAAATGCATCCCTGTTAAAATTGTATGATGTAATCATGCACGAAATGTTGAATATTTATGTAAAACATAAGGAAAAAGGTGTATTTTCGGGAGAATGAAAGTAAATTAAATATAACCTCGAAAGGGAAGAGGCCTCTCGAAAAATGCGAGAATATTACACTATTTAGAAAAACAAACTTTAAAATAGATCTTCTACTATCTATTTATATTTTAAGTATCGAAAATGATTATTTCAAATTAATACAGAAGTTAAATTAACATATTTTCATTTAATTTTTTTAATTTTAAATTAATATAGTAATTTAGTCACCAAAAAATAAGTAAAATGTTATTTCTTCGATGAAACATGAATACGAAAGAAAACCCGAACACGATTTGAAAAAAATTATTTGAATAAATAAGAATGAAAATAAAAAAATAAAAATAACTTTTTGCGTAATATCCTACTATATATGAATTTTCAAAGACAGAGTGAAAAATGTTTAAAATGAATGATTATTTCATCGTGTTTGGGTATGAGTCTCAAAACAGAACACTGAGTAATAAAAAAGTTCTATGCAAAGTTTTGTAATGAACAGGTTTAGCTACCTAAGGTGCACTTTTTTTATGTAATTATTATAAAATTGAACAATTAAATATAAGAATTAAGGTAAATGATATATCAAGAAATGGACAACAGTAAACTTTTCCAATATTAAAATTAAAGGAAACGAAAAATTATTTGATTGAATATATTTAAGCTACATGTAATTAAAATTAAAGAAAATGATGAATTATTAAATTGAATATTATATCAGCTACGTTTAATTAAAATTGAAGCAAAGATAAAAATAATTGAAAAGTGATCAGGTAAGACAAAAGTGATCCACCTAAAATGCCTCTTGGGTGGCTAAAAAAATGGCTTACTCACAGCAGTCTTAAAATTCTGAATAATGTTATTTATTTTCAGTCATATCTTGATTCCAATTTACATATGATCATAAATAATATATAAATTGATAAGTAAAATATATACTTAATTTTTATATCTGTTTCACTTCAATCCAGTAAAAAAATTGGGTGAAATTTAATATGAGGAGAACCATATCTGCCTCTGAGAAGGATCATATCTGTGAAATGCTTGAAGATGGATGATCATTCCGTCAGATTAAGCATCATAGTATCTATCACATAAATGTAAGTTTCGTCCTATTTGGCGGAATTAGTTACAAGGAAGTTATCACTCAAAACAAGTAGGCTCAGGGAGAGCTACATAGACTACAAGTAAGGGAGATCGAAGAATTGTCTGGCAAGCATATTGCACGCCAACTGCCACAATACCGGACATTAAGCTAACAGTAATGCCCACTTTGCATGTGGAAGGCTATAGGCCGTTCTGTTAAGACTCCATCCCTAAACAAACTTTAAATTATCTACCTACCAATGTTCAATCTGAGTGGATGAGTTACGTCAAGACACCGTTAAGAGAGTCCACGACGAGAAGCAGAATGCATTAGAAATAATGGTGTCACAATATCCTATTGAGAATTGTAATAATTTTGTGTTTTTACCAATAAATATTTTCATACCCAAGCTCAGTTCTTGATCTTTTCTCATTGGGGATTACTAACATACTTTCAAATATCATTTCTAGCTAAATATTCCTCCTAGGTGCAACATTTTTTTACCGTAAGTGCAAATTTTTATTAATTATCTTTAAATTTATTATATTCCTAACGTTTCAGTCTTGAAAACTATTAAACAATAATGTACTGCTGAATTTTAGTCATCAGTTATGATGTGCTTTGTATAATGCTTATTTTAATACTTAGCTCAGAGAATTCAGTGTAATAATCCTTATAATCACGCGGAGAAAATAACAAATTCGTACACTCCCTTCAAACTTACACAAATCGTTTAGAGAGATTTACAATGTTTTCAACATTACCTTGATATAAATTTTTGCTTCTATTTTGTGATATTTCTGCTTCGAAATACGTAGTTTTATAAGAGGCATGAAAAAGGGAAAACTGGCTTAAAATTTATACGTTATTTTCTTTGTAAGTGATATTACAAAACTCTTTTTGTCTATTGATATTAGAATCGATACCATAACCAATACTTTTTTCTAAATTTGATATTTTCGTCACCTTAGAAAACTTTAATATTTATTGATTTTAGATTAAGTATATTTTGTATAACTATTTCATAAATATAAGTAGAAAAATATATTTACAGAAATATATCTATTGCTTTTTTGAGATGCTACAAAATTTATATTTAATGCGTAAAGGTATTTTATTTATTACGGAAGAAAACTGATAATGAATTTTCTTAGTGTGTGTGTGTGTGTGTGTGTGTGTGTGTGTGTGTGTGCGGTGGTGTGTGCGTGTGTTTGTGTGTAGGTGGTGAACTGCCATAGCGCGCGCAATCCGGTATTCATAACGATGAGCACTTCTCTGAGTTTAATCTATTTATTCTTATGTACAGCGATTGAATATATACAGACACTTGAAATAGGTTAATTGAGAAAAGCGTAAATAATGTTCACAATACAATACGAAGCATTCATTTCAATCAGGAGGTGGTGCCCTCGCCACTTATTCGCAAAGTTTAGAGAGCTGAGAATCACAGACACTTCGTGTGTTCTCTGGTTCCGTCTGAGCAGAAATGTTTCCTCCCACCTAGTGAATGCGTTTGCCAGTAGCAGCGGCTCTGGTGAAACCTTCTACGGCCGCGTTCTGAATAAGTCAAGTTCCGTCTCCATATATTTCAAAATTATATAAAGTAATGAAGCAATACATGTGCTTACGACTTGCGAAAGTAATTTTATAGAGTAAAATTTATGAGATTATAATCGTGTCTTAATCAAATTTGTGAAATAGTTACATTAAGGTAGAAAATTTCCTTAATCTAAAAATTACTTCCTTTTCTTTTTGAAAGAAGAATCCTGTTTCTTTTAAGTTTTAAAATTCTAAAACTGAATAACAAATCATTTTCAATTACTAAACGAAAGTCGCCACTATTAAAATTTACAAATTTTAAAATAGATTAAAAGAAAATATTATACGGATCAAAATAATTCAGATCTTCCACATAAACCCCTTTATGAACTCAAGAAAATTATTTGAAATCATCCATTATATTTTCACTTTCATGTTTTAATTGCTTTTAAGATAAAAATGCTAAAACTCATCTCTAATTTTCATCAGGTTCGCATATCAATTTGATTTATAATACTGTTTAAACCTTCTTTTTCTCTAATCGAAGTTGCAGCTGATTATAAATAGACAACTAATAAATATTGGCTTAGAAAATACTTGAATTTTTCTCTTTGAAGCAAACTACTTCAGCTGATTTATTTTAAAAATTCATCAAAGTTTTTCAACATTTAATTTAGTTATATCCTTGAAAAACAATTTATCATTAATTCGATAAATTTATCAAAGCCGCTTAATTAATATTTGCACGTAAACTCTTACTCATAATAAAATCTATGTAAGGTTTTCTTGTAGATACTAAAACAGATTTAAATCAAATTTTCTGATACATATTCTAAAATCAATCCAATTCATGTATAAATATGTTATTTTTAGTTTAATTTTCATACGAGGATCATTAAGCTCTTTCATACAATAAAATTACAACTGTGTGTGTTATAGTGTGTATATATGTGTGTTATAAGTGTGTATATGTGTGTTATAGTGTATGTGTATATGTGTGTGCTACTTTTCTGAGACTATGGCTTTGAAAAGTGGCATAGCTTAGAAACAATTAAGATACTTTAAATTAGCCACAACTCATTGTGCATAATAAAGCATCAAGAGTACAAAATGAGATTTACAACCTGTATCGTATAACAACCTGTATATCGTATATAAAATATTTCATAAACACTGTTGTTTTCGTTGCTGAATTGACGCCGAAATCTATAGCAAATTTCAAATGGGAAAAAGTGGATTGTGTTTTATATTCTTATAAATTGTAAGATATTAAATAATTTATTAAAAGGGCTGAAACCAATTACTGTCATTGATAAAGGTGTTCTCTTCTTATATGAAGAGTTTTACTCCAAGGGGCAATATTAAAATAATTTTGGGTTTATTTATAATTTGCTTAGGGTGATTATGGTTTTTAAAGAACCTTTGAGTAGTTTTTACATAAAATCTATTGTTTTAAATTTTAAAACAATTTTAAAGAAAATCAGATTAAGATAATCAAAGTTTTTGTATTAGACTATTCTCAAATGATGAAGAAGGCACCCTGGTTTTGGTACTTCCATATCCTAACTTCCCCGTTATCAATGGATGGTATCTAAAACCAACAGAAGATACTTTGGCCATCATTATTTTAGTTTTATAATTTATCAATACCTTCAATCAAAACACGTCACACTGGAAAATAAGAATTGCATGCATTTCTTAATTGTTTTGAGTTCATTTTCATAATCTCATGATACATTCCCTGAAAATAAAAATAGAAAATAAAAAATATTTTAAGAATAAATATTTCACAGAAGCTAAGTTTTTCATTAAAGTGATATGCTTAGACACGGGTGCTCTCGGATCTTTATCGGAGAGTTACAAGATGTATATTTAAAATTTATATACACATCTGGACTCTAACTATATACCATTGTGGAAAGATGTGTATTTTACAATTTCAGGGTCTCCTCTACACGAGTGTAAACTAACTGTATCTATATTTCTGCAAAATAAGTTTTCTTTTCAAGTGCTTTATTGTTTTCTTAAAACTGCGGAACCTCATAGTAGAAAATCTCTTGCAAGAAATTTCATCAAGATAACCTAAGGACAGGAATATGAACATGACGAAGATGAACGCTTCTAGGGATCTTAAAGAATGGCACTATATCAAATGTCAAACAAAACAAAAGAAACAGCATTGTGCTCAGAAGAAAAGGGGAATGCCTGGAAATTAATTGTTTTCTGTGTTTTATCAATAATTCTCCATCGGTGAAAATCAATGCAAACAGAGGAGTTGAATTTTGTAAAAATTTTGTGTGTATTTTATATATATATATACACATATAAAGATCTCCAGACCGACTCACACATTCCGCTAGATTCAGGTAGAGACCAGTTCACTCAGCCACGATTCTGATCAGTTTACAAAGCAGACTATATGCAAACAAACTGACTCCGTACACAGACGAATCCTCCACTGACTGACTACTTGGAATACATGATATTGAGTTCCAGCTCTCGTTAGAAGAGGGAACGCTTTCTCTGTTTACGTGATGAGTATATTAGTAGAACATATATGGTTGATTTAAGTGTGAAAACTTGTTTGAATTAGTAAGTGTGGCTGGGGAATAGGTGCAGGGAGCGATTTATTCGAACTATAGACTTATTGAAAGACTCTGGGTACCTAGGCGGCGTAGCCTAGCTAACATTATCTTGCTGTGACTGCGTAGAAAAATGAAAAAGTGGAGTTTTGCTGGTGAAAATAATTGCAGTGGAATGGTTAGGATCTATGGAAGTAAAGGGAGAGGACCAACGACAAGCGGTCACCCTCCCGTTCAATATCTGCAGCTCAGCGTGCTGCATTTTAGTTCGTCGGTAGGCTGCCGGTCATTACAACGGCCAGTTCTATTAGAGTTTAGGTTTTGTGCTTGAAGTGGTGGGGTAAGAGTGACTTGGGTTGAAATGGAGCTTTGGTATAGGGATGGTAAAGTTGCTAGCTATTGATTTGTCCTGGAATCAGCTATTTCAATGAGGACGTGCATGCTCGGTGGAGGTATTTGTTTACAATATTGTCTAATAAGAAGAATTAATTTGTAGATAATATAAGTTTTATATTATTAAAAATTATGGGGTTCTTAGGAATCTAATAAAATCTGAAGCGATTTATTCGACTGTGGGTCATAGGCGTATTTATACCTTTTCAAGGCGTGACGTCACATGGTGAAATTCAGAAAAGTCTAGTACATTCTTCCTATTGAACTGTCGTATCGGTTCTAGAATCTTGAGGTACTTTCCATTTGTCGCAAGTCACCGACAGTCACCAAATCCGACACCAGGTGAAGAGATCATTGTAACCCTCTTTAGTTAACTAGTGACATCTCTGGCAAACCATCTTTTCCTTTATAAAAGAAGCATTTCAGTAAATAGACTCTATTCGTGACAATATATAAAATAATATATAATACTGTGTGTGTGTGTGTGTGTGTGTGTGTGTGTGTGTGTGTGTGTGTGTGTGTGTGTAGGAGGTATCCGTCCAGGGCAAGATACCTCTTGTGCTTCGGAATCATGGATAAGGTTCTGAGTTGGTATTTAAAAGTTCATTGATGAGATCAAAGTTAGATCCTTACTATATTTATGGATAGGCAGATTAAGAATATTTACAAACTTCTATACAGGTTATTTCGATTTTCATAATAGTTCCTGAGAAAAATAGATGGCGCAGGAATTTTATCACGCATATCGGCGATGGTCATTGGAACGATGCGCTGACGTTCGGGTTCAGCTTCTTCGGGAGAAGAGCAAAGGAGAAAAAGAAAAGCAGATCTAAACATCTCCATACTTGTTCAGGAATTGGGGCGTTGCATGAGCTGTCACATGAAGATGATTCATTAGACCATCTATGAAGAAATTATGAACTATGCAACACACACACATATATATATTGTAATAAATTATGTCGGTATAGAGAAAAAAATAGATAACTTCTTCTAGAATAACAAGTGATAAATTTTATACAAGTCCAATGAATAACCGAGCCTCATATAAAAAATTAATTTTTATAGAATTGTGAAACTAGGTAATTAAATTTTTTTACAGAATTTTTTTAAGTTATTTCTTTTAATACTTTAAAAAATATGCAGTTATGAGCTTATGGAATTATTAATTACAAATATCAAATAATAATATTTTATAATTCTATTGTTATTCAAATCCAATATCCAAATAAGAAAAATTCCTTGTTTGATTGTAGAGATTTTAAAATATAAAATGAAATGCTCAAACATAAGAAGAGAATATTTTATTCAAAAAATATTCAAATGGATAAATAATATTTTGCAGTTTGGTTTTTTTTTTCATATCCTGCAGTATTTATCACTTTGATATTGATATTTGTATTACACGAAATCGTTTCCATACAATGCGATAAGAAAAATACTGTTTTTTTTTCTCACGTAATATCTTTATCATAGTAAAATAACATTTTCCTTTTTTATTTAGTTTTATCTAGATCAAAAACATTTTTTTGTTGCGTCTATTTTTTTTTTTTTTTTCCTCAGAAGAAAAATCATTTTTCAGGAATAGGGTTTTGTAGTCTTTCAACAATTGAGAGCAAATATGAAAATGGTGGAACACTCATATTTTCTTCTCCATACCTCAATTTATCTTCCCATACGTCGAAAATTTCTGAACTTTCCGTAAGGCATTCTTAGATTCGGACTGGTCTTGGTAGAAAATTCCTGCTTATAAAGATTTACGACTTAAGCGAATCCAAAGGTCTCACAATCCAATTCGATTTCATCGATTTTCGAGAGTCATTCGCTGTGAAAGAGGCGGAATAATTCTTCTTTTATCTTTTCCCACCTCTTGAGAAAAGCTCGGTAATATGCATGTCAGAAAAATACGAAGAACTTCAAAATTCTTTTTAACATTTTTACTATGTTTAAAATAAAAAAAAACAGCTCTCTTCAGTAAATATGAAAAAATCCTACAGATCTGGTACTTTGCCAGTTTGTAAATTGATCCTCCTGTGTTGTCGCCACTGAGACTGGAACGACTGTTTGAAATCTGACTACAAGTGAAAAAAAGTTTGGATTTTAAATGTCAGGGTGTCATATTAAGCATCCTTTTCCTTCAGGAGGCTCTTTAGTAAAGCGTCACTTACGAAATTTAATTAGTAATGTAATGTTTGCATCCTTTATACTATTTGCCCCGGGGGGCTTTTTTAAGTTTAACGAAACATTTGATAAGAACAGATTTTAAAAACTATACTTTTCGTCTGATTCAACGAGTGGTAAGAATTTCTTTCTTTTTGAAATGTTAGATATTCTGTTTATTGATGTCTTTTCATTTATTTTCAGTTTATATTGAAAAAATTGAATGCTTAAATAATTAATTGAATAAATTGATTATAAGCAATGTGTTAAGATGAATGCGTGTGTAGGTGGACCCAATTAAATTCAGATATTTTCTCAATCCTAATAAAAATGTAGATTGCAAAATTATAACACTTTTACTGGAAACAAATAAATTTAAAAAATGAATAAATTAATTCAAAAATTGCTTCATAATCAGATTTGCGTAGCATTTTCGTCAACACTTGGATTCATTATGAATATACTTATTATTGAAGTTTATTTTTATTGAACTGAACTTTTCGATACTATGTAATTTATATAAGCAGAAAATTAAGAACGAATATGCTTGCCTAAGATTTAAATTTTACTGTTATTAAAAATTTCACATTAGATTTTCATAAATGTGGTTAATATCTTAACAACATTTAGATGAACGCGATTTCATTGGATGTTCATTCACCCTTTTTATTTCAACATAATAAAGAGCGTGATTGTTTCCACCAAGATTAACAATACTTAGATAATGGAAATTAATATTAATATAATGGAACTCATTTCCCTCAGGTTGACAGAAAAGTGTAAGGTTAAATATCCGAGTTGAACTTTCCTTAATGAAAAAAATAGAATTAATGAAATCACATAATTCCTGTTATTGAAATGTTTTGGCAAGCAATAAGGTCTCGTTTGGTTATACACCAACATTCTTACCTAAATATTTGCTCCAAATATCTGATAATGCTTATAAGGAGCCCTATTATAAGGATTGACTTCAGCTATAAAATATTCGTTGCGTTTGTTAGAAAAACCTTCCCTGTAACATAGTCATATCACTGAGTAAGCATAAAACAGAAAATGCCGAATTTCAATTGTCGTCTGAGACTTATTTAATTTGCCACCACTCGCATATTTGTCTGAGGAGCTGATGCAAATCTCTCCAAGGCACGCCCCTTATTTTCCGTATCCGCATACCTAGTACATTACATCTCTTCCTTTGATAGAAGGAACTAAGTGGCTAAGGTAGAGAAGTGTTCATGGTTACGAGCTCGAGGCCGGCCTAATTTTCGTCGGGTGGTGGGTTCACGTCCTGATTGCCCAAAAGACTCACCCTATTGCAGAGCTGATGCGCATTAAATCTATCGAGGCTCCAAATTCTCCAATAAGAATGGTGTGGAAATTTGGAGGGGGAATGCTGTCTCAGGTGTCATCCTCATCACGTGACCGAGGATTAAAATTACATTAGCCCCGTGTTGCTTCTGTGATGATAATGAACAATCAATCAATAGAGGGTTTTGATTGATTGCTTATTAACTTCGCACTTAGAAGCAACACGAGGGTTATTAGCAATGGACCACGTAATCGTGAACCTCAGTCAAGTCTCGAGGACTTTACTGATCTGGCACATATTCTCCAGATTTCTACACCACTCCAAAAGAAATTTGAAGCCTCGACAGATTAAACGTGTATCAGCTCCACTATACAGTGAGCCTTTAGCGAAATCAGGACTCGAAACCATGAATGGACTAACGCAGGTCGCGAGTTCGTGACCATGACCACTAAGCTATCGTGACTTAGGCAATTATAAAAAATCTTTTGTAAAATGAAGCAAAAGGGGATACGTTTTAATTCACTTCTCAAAGTATTACACTTATAATATTATTAGCATATATAATTAAAATATCATGCGTTGAAAACTTATAATTATTTCATATTTAATAAAAAATGTAAGTTTTTGTCTAAATTTCTACTTACATTTCTCGTATTCTTTAATATGAACAACTGAAAGCATTTATAAAAATGTTCACTGCACGTTGTAACTTCTATGCATTTGAATAAGAACTGATATCGTAAATGAAATGTGTTTGTAATACAATTAATTCATAAAACAAAACTCATTTCATTTTAAAATATCGTTGATTTACAATATAATGTAAAATAATAATCTTGAAAAAAATAAAATAATTTTTGTTAGGACTTCAATAAATACAGCTATACTAAATTTTCAATGCAACCAGCCTTAAAGAAAAACATTGGAAGAAATAAAAGTTCCTTGTATTCACATAGACCATTGTAAAAAGATAATCTCAGTGCATCAAAGTAACTGGATAAGCATAAGAGAAAACCAGATTACGCCAGTCTACAGAAATAAAGCTTCGATTTCGAAGGAACGCGAGAACTAACAAAGAAAGTGTCCAAGCTTTGATGGTGGATGCGTAAGGAAGAATGTAAAAGTTAACAAGATTATAGTATCCTGAAGAAAAGAAAAATAAATGTTTTACTATATCACAGAAACAGCAAGAAAAGTATCCCTAAAACACGATGCAAAAGCTTTCACTGCGAATGGGATAACTGTTTAAAGATGTTCTAGCAAAATAGCATTTCATTTCTTAAATTTATTCGTTGAAAGCATTAATTTTCTATAAATTATACTTTCAGTTTCCTTTTATATAACTCGTTCATTTCGTACGATAGATTCTTGTAAGATAAAAAAAATTAATTTAAATTCACGTGCGAAATACATTTTATATTTTTGAGATGATTCTAGCATTATTAGAAGCTGTTCAATCAAATTGAAAACTAAATATGGAAGAATATAATTTAGTGTTTTATAGTAATTATCAACGTCGTACTAAAAAGTATCACGAGGGCTTTTGACAACGGGTCTTGTTCTTTTGAAACTTGATCAAGCAACTAGGATGACAATTGAATTGACGTCTCACTTTCCAAACTTTCACACCTCAATAACGTTATAACTTTGAGCCTCGACGAATATAAAGTACATCAAACCTATTACACAACGCGTTTTTAATGGAATCAGAGATTCGAAGCTACGTTCAGGGAATCTAAGGTTAAGGATACTTATTTTATAGAATTTAATATAGTTATTTCTTTCAATCATAAAATGCAACCTGAGATCTTTTACATGGTTTGGATAACTCATATCCTAGCAAAATAAAGCAGTTATGACAGCTGTTTATGACAGTATTTTAACAGTTATGACAACTATTTTAATACAATATCCCATTTGTTAATCTCATTTAGTTTTGTTGGTGATATTTTCATCACCAAAAAATTACTTATTGCATTAACATAATTCCTACAAATTCATTAAAATCAATGAAATCATAGATGTGTAGAAATTTTAAAAAATACTTCGTGAGAACTGATCTTGTCTTTAAGTATTTTTTAAATTAAAATTATTTTAAATTTTTTAAAATTAATATCGAAAATCGCATTCACAACATTAGTCCCTAGAGGTTATTTCAAATATTTTTGAAAAATTCGTATAAACGTAATGAGGACACAATTATTTCAAGCCAGCAAATCAGCATTAATTGAAATCTTTGAATCCAAGATTGAATAAAAAAAATCTTATACTGAGTCCTACTTCAATATTATTTATTATTTTTAAGTATTTTATTTCATAAATTTGTACTATTATAATTATATTTATGCTGGAATATATGCTTCAATATTGAATATAAGGTGTGTGTTTTTCGATATTTATCATATTTCAATTTTTACTGCTTTGCGATATAGCAAACTTCGAGTACTTCTTTCTAAGATAAAAATAAAAATATAGAACTTAATGTATTAACCAGCCAAATTCAAAATTATATAGTTAGTTGAGAACAGCACCGAAAACACATCTTTTGAAAAGGTTTTTGCATTTCATCTCAATCAAAATATTCTTAAAAAACCCAAGCCTTAAAACAAATAATTCATCAATATACATATACAAACTCAGCAAAAAGAAACATTATTAAAATAATTGCTAAATGACATTGTTTTTCAATGCTTTCTCGAGCCTTTATTAAAAAATAATGTCTCCCTGGCCCTAACTTTTTTTATTGGTTACCGAATTTTCCCAATTCTTATTGTATCTGAAAGCTACATGTATCTGTTATTTAATACATTGTTCACTTCAGTTCCTATACCTTTCTATGCATTTGTGCATACTTGTAACTAGTCCAGAAAACTCATAGCAGACGAATTCTGGTGATTGTTGGGGAAACCAGGCTTTAAGTACAGCTCTCACCTCATTCTTAGAACGAAAGTGTTGCAACTTAAATGCTCTTTATATTTGTGAAGGGATGAAAATCGCGAGGTTCCAGGTCGAATGCATTGATGCCTCACTGCTTCAATCTTATTTTCATGTGAATCACCATCTTCTGCAGTTCTCAGCACACTAACACTTAGGAACATTCAAAACAAATGCAAAGAGGATACATGCAGATTTTAACTATAACAAGACTTTTGAAAATAGGATAACAAATAAAAAAATTATGGCGAAGGAGGCAATTATTTTTAATCAAGCCTCATATATTTTATTTACAATACCTCGTACATTCTATGCACAAAACTTGGCTCGTACATTCTATCCACACTGACTCTTGAGAAAAACATATATTCAGTGAGTGTCCTCCTATCTGGACCATTGGCCAATAAGCAAAATGGTGAATAAACCGAGTTGCAAGGAATACACTCGTTAAATTACAGTGCTGAGGAAGAAAAATTACTGATATATGTGTGTGTGTGTGTGTGTGTGTGTGTGTGTGTGTGTGTGTGTGTGTGTGTGTACGTTCTTTGGTCAAAATAAATAGGAGGTACAATATCCACATTATAGTAATCCCATTGATCAGCTGAATAAGACATCGGACCAAAAAATACGGTTTAGAAACCTCACTGTAAACAAGAGTCCTAATAAGTGAAATCCTCAGCCTAGCATAATAAAACTAAAAATAAAACTTGGCATATAATACAATTTTTTTTATTTAAGAAAAAGGATATGTTACTCGCTTGTTACTTTACCCATTATCTTAGCTTTTAAATAATTTAAAATCACTATGAGATAAATTGGAAATGGTTCCAAACTTCTACTTTCAATGAAAACGATTTAATATTTATAAGGATATTTTTTCTTCGAATTCTTCTTGAACGTATCTTTTACGTAAAAAGAGAATTTTATAAGTCTGTGTGTGAACCACGGAAAAAGTGTAATTAAATTATTAAGTAGCATTGCTTCTCTAATTCTCATGTTTTATTTAAATCTTATTCGCTGAAGTCAAAATCCTCCATAAAACTGAAATAAATAAAATAATTTAATGAAAAGGATGAATTGAGTGTGTTTCGTACGGTCCATGTAGGAGGACTTAAAAAGCACAATACGCTTGATCAAGCATCTAATCTAATATTAGGAAATAGCCAAAGCACACACACAAAAAGAAGAACAAAAGTTCTCTTTAATAATCAATGACAAATTACTTTAAAATGATAACTTCAGGCCTTTAGAGCAAAATGTAATTTAAAAATCTTCTATAGCAAAATCGTAATGAAAGAATATATCGTTAGAGGTTACTTGATACAACATTTTTTTTATAAGAAACATCATTCGCGATGCAATTCGAGTAATCAATTCTCGTGATTTTTTTTAATTTTTGAGATTGGAGAAATAAAATAATATATTTATATTCTTTTTCATTATTTCCAGCCGTCCAGAAAATGCAATGAGCTCAATGTACTTCAGCTGCAATACGAAAACGAAATTTCTCCTTTTGAATTTTAATGGATGTTTTTGATAATGCATTTAAATTACAATCAATCATCTTCAATTTATAATGCATTCGAAATTTTAATCAAACGTAAAATAAAAATCACATTATAATAATTATTCAAAAGTACAGAAAAATAAACGTTTGAAAAAAAAGAATATTCGTACATTTTTCATCTTAAATGTTTTTTAATAAATCTGACTTATCGCTTATATTTCATGAGATATGTAAATATTTTGAAGAATTAATTTTCTCTTTAAATTTCTAAAACATGATAATGTCAAAAGAATAAATGAAGAACCTTGCACTTACTCTCAAAAAACTCAAAAATAGCATATTTGTTTGTATGCTTAGTAGGAAGTATGAGTGGTGTAAAATTTCTTTTGCATACGTTACAAAAAAAATGAAAGGAAACATATGATTGAGATATCTATATAATAATTATGAAATATAATTGTTATATCTGGATTTTTTTTTCTCTTCAGATTGATCAATCTAAGGGAGCCAGACCTAAAATCCGAAACCCAAAAGAAGCAAAGCGGCAGAGATTTGTTATGAAACAAGCGAAAACAATCTCAAAGCCACAACCATTAGAAAGCGTATCTGAATCCGAGGAAGGTCAAGTTCTGCTTCCGAAATCAACAGATATCGATCCCCGAGGCACAACAACCACTACAGGAAAAAGGAATCCAGAATTCTTCGGTGTCCGGTCCTACGTCCACACTTTTTACGAAGCAATGGCGATGGACAATCCACACGCCTACGAAGATCAGTTTGGATATGTCATGCCAGCGAGGAAACGCCGAAAACAGATTCTGTGCTGGAGACTTATGCTGGGCTCTGGTGTGCTCATCCTACTCATGGGCATAATATTCATTTCAGTCGGGTTCCTCGTGCCAAAAAAGAAAGAAGTCATTGACATCCAAGAGGACCTTGAAATAATTGATAGAGTATTCCAGGCATTTAACAAGGATCTTGATATCTTCAAAATCGTTGGAATCGTATTATTCTGCGTGGGCGGTTTGATGATGGCAGGTGTATTTCTTGCTCTCACCCTGATATGGAAAAACAGAGGCGAAGATCCGTTGTCTTCTGAAGAAATACCTTTGACCGGAACACATCCTCAACAGGATAATGGTCCAAACGCAACAATGGATGTGAAAGTACCTGCAACTGAAGAACTTACTACTGTGCAGCCGAAAAGAGTAGATCCAGATGAGGTTGTGATGACGAATGCTGGACTGTGCAAGATTCCTTAATTTATCATGCTTGTTTGTATATCAGCACATATAAATAGCAAATTTGTATAATGTGTATTGAATATATAAATGAATGGGCAATTATTACGTATACTTCTCAATATGTTTTATAAATAAAACATAAAATGGCAAGTGATCGACTAAATATTAAGTACAAATAAAATTAGCTAAGATATTGCAACCACTGGTGGAAATTGAAGTTGATGAATAAAGGAGACCTTCTGTATTTAATTCTACAAGTTATGTGTTCACATTTACTGGATGATTTAAGGAACTTTTCTAATATGGTAAACTTAATGAGATATGTATTCATTACATCTCTAGAATAAACCGAAATGTTGGGCTGCTAACATTTCCAAACACACTTCATGACTTGGGAAAAAGAATGTAGCAAAGAGACTTGTAGTATATTATCAAAACTTTGATTTATTAATTATTTAAATATCAATAAATTCCACAAGTTACCTTCCTTTCCCCATCATATACAACTTACTATCAAACAGTTTTGTTTCTCGCTCTATTTATTTTTACATACATATTGCTTGCACCCCCCGAATAAAAATTTTCATCGTCATAATTTTAAAAAAATCATTTTTAGTCAATTAGTATTTAAACTTACAGATAAATTTATCATAAATGCTTATTAATGTGCCACATTATAACAAATCTTTACAAACACAAATCAAATATAATGTATTATATTTAAAGTACCCATGATTTGAATCCCAATCTTATGTTATGTAAGGAATTATCTTTTCATGGAATATTATAAATGCATCCTGATTAAAAAAAAAACAATATGTAAGGTAAATAACCTATTTCTCATGATGTTAAAAGAATGTTAAAGTGAACTTGAAAACCCTCTGAGAAATTAAGTCATAATTCAAAATAAATTGAAGCTCTTCCCAACATTCTGAAATTTTGTCATCTGGATTATGTTTCATTATAAAATGAAGGAGCCTTTTTGGGGCTGAGTAAAGTTAACTTGCCATTTAATTTTATATAAGAGTTTACTTTAATAAAATCACGGATATCTTGTGATTACGAATTTATTCAATTTGTTTTTCTTCCTATGACTAATAAATATTTCTGTTCAAAATCTATACTTTTGACCGATTCACATATTGTTGCTTCGAAGTTGTTTTAAATAGTGGTTGAAGTGTACGCAATAATTTGTCCCTTCCATGTGCTTTTTGTGTGACACGGTTGTCTGTGTATCATATAATATTTGCATTAATGTATTTTACATACTCTTTTCCCGTAATTGTTTGATGTTGTCAATCCCAAGTAAATTAAATGCAACTTTTTCAAGTGATGCTAATGTGTGATGTTTTTCTGGTGCTTTTTCTTGCAAATATAAAATTCGTTTCTTTAGCATTCAGTAAACATGAATATTTTATATATGTCAATATATATACATTTAGAATGAGATAAATGTCTATATTTCAAATTATAAAATTTAATATATATATTACAAATGTGTACATTTTATGAAGCATTTAAAAACACTTATATATATTTAAGGATTTAAATACGAAATGATAAAATTTATGCGATGTATGTACTTAATAATTTATTGAATAACATAGTGAAGTATTATATATGTATATATATGGTCCATGTTTTTAATTTTCGTTTTATCAATGTATTGAACTAAAAGAAATATTTGTCTGTGAAATGTTCATGATAACTACGATTGATGTTTCCATTGTTAAACATTTAAAAAATAAATAATGTTTGTCTGAATAGTATATTTATTTATCACAACTTCAAAGGCGAATTTACAATACAAATATGTTAATAAAAATTTAGTATTTAAGTTAAATTAAATGAAAACATAACATTGTCTCATTGATACAGGATAAAGAAATAAGTATGAGTTTATATAACAAATCTAAAAATTAAATCTTAGTGATTAACACAGTTAAAAAAAACAAACCTTAATATATTACCAAAATAAAAGGTTGATTGATTTAAATTCCTCCTCACTTTCAAGCTACTCAAGATATATTAAAGTCGGACTTCTCGATCTTATGATGAGGATGGTATTTGAGATGGTATGCCTCTCTATCCCAATTTCCATATCATCGGAAAACTTTATTTTAATTTTCATTAAAGGCACAACAATGTTCCATAATTCTATTGAAGATTCCTATTAAAACCGATTTCCATCTCGAGACCCGAATTGAAATGCACCGGGTCTCGTCCATGGACGCTGAGCTACAATAGCTCCCGAAAATATAAAAACGCATACAATGGAATATTGGTTTAATTTAAAACTCCTGGATATACTAGCCCTCCAGAATTCATAGCTATATATTAATCCTCCGGGCTTATAACCATCCTTTATAAATCTGGACTGTTATTTATTTGAATGTCATTGTTTTCATGCGTGGGTGGGAACTATAACTAAATGTATCAGAAATAAAAAAAGAAAAACTCTTTTATCATTATTTTTTCATTAAAATATATGCTAATTATTATGCTTATTAGATATGCCGATAGCCTCGTTTTAAGTAAAATATCTCTAACGCTACTCGTGTAATTTAAATTTTTCCAAACAAAAGAAGTTATCTAGAAATACTGATAAGTGAACTAAAAAAAAACTATTTATAAATATATAAGATCTCTTTCACTAAAAATAATTACCAAAAAATTTAATGCTCCATGATGAAAATATTAAAGTGTGATTCCTTATTAACTTCACACCGAGATGTAACACGAGGGCTTTTGGTGATGGATTTAATGATTATGATGATTATGTAGATGATCAAGTAAATTGGTGATAAATTCACCTCATTAACTTCACAAGTTTACTAGAATTCAGTTTCATGAAATGAAGTTTGCAATACAGTAAAATTTAGCTTGGAGTAATTAATGGCTATCGAAACTCAGCAAAGTTTTTTTAAAAAAAGTTCATTTACAATTTCAGTGCAAATTTGAATGATTGATCTTGGTGTAAAAAAATTATATGTTGCTTAAGCTTCTTAGAACGTTAAATACCTTGAATATTTATACCACACGAAAAAAAAAACACTAAATTTATGAAAAATCATTTTAAGCATTGAAATCTAAATATAGCTCCAATGTATATCCAAAATTTTCAAAACAAACAAAAGAACATTTGGATGAGTCAGTCGAATTTTTAGTAAAACTTATTAAATTTCTAAAATTAACATTTCTACTAATATTTTCTTTCAAAAGGTAATATTAACTTAATGAATATTAGAAATTTGTGGAGTTTTACAGTTGAGTTTAACAAAACACCATGTAGAGTATTGAATAAACAATAAAACAAACTCAAAACAAGCGTTAAATGAGAATATAAAATATTTCACGTTACAATCTCATCAACTTAACAGAATACTTAATTAATAAATGAAAACATGTAATAAATTGAATTTCAGAATATCTCATAAATTTTAGAATAAAACAATAAACAAAATTCATCGAGAATAAATGTAAAAAACAGGCAGGTAAGCACAATTATCGAAATCAGGCAAACAAAATTTCACACAACTTGTCTTAAAATTAGACTCTGAACATCAAATCAATTTAATGAAAATTAAAAGTGAGAAAAAGAGGAAAAAATTTAATTTCAATCAAAAATGTTAATGGAAAAAATTATCGTTCGGTTATGTACATTGAAAAATTGATGTTATAAAAGTTACATGTTGATTCAGTGTAAGCCAACAAAAGAAAAGTAAACAAAGTGAATAATAGACGGAAGTTTATACATGATAATTTCTCACAATCTCCGGTAAGAAAATTCAGCGGGAACGTAAAAAGTAAACAAAGTCTAGTGATTAAGAAGAGAAGAAAAAAAAATGTGCACAGCTTCTCAGAAAATGATTAAGAGTCTCGTGCTCTACCGACTGAACTAGCCGGGCGACTCTCAGAAAATGAATTGAAGTATCATACACAAAACAACAAAATAGATAAAAATTTACATCAATAATTAAAGCAATAAAATAATGTGATTTGCACAGTTCAGGTGATCAAGAAAATAGTACGATTTATAAATTTTAAAAAAAAATCAATTTTTCTAAATTTATTTTCTACGTTTAAAGTGAAATTTTAAGTTAACAAAATTGTAGATAAATAAAAAAATAAGAAATTAAATTAAATTAATAATGTTAAAATTAGAAATTAAATCAAAACAAAAATAAAATATCTGTCATTTAACTTCGAATAAATATCTAGAATATGTCTCTTTGAGCAACTGATCAGGAAACTCTGAGATAAAATTGGCAGACCAAACAAAATACCATACCCTTTTTGAAAGAGAAAAAAATTGCCAGCTAATTTCGAGCATGAAAGATGTTGACCGAATACCATGATCTGCGTACCATACTATGAATAATAAATCTTGGAAAGAAAAGAAAATTTTGACAGGAACCCATTTAATGTTCGCATCAATTATTGAAAACAACTAAGCTCAAAACTCAGTAGAACCACGACAGAGATGAGTCGCGAAGAATACCTAACAACGTGAAGATTTATGACGAACAAATGATACTGTAATTTTATGAAGATAATTAGTAGACGATCTCTTTTGAAAAGTTTTACAAATGTAGTGAGTTGAGAAAGCATAAATCCTCCTCTTGACAACAGCAGAAGAATCGTGATTTTGGTAATAAATATATTCGGGAATCTAGTACATGTATCATCATGAATCTCATATCTTCGTTATAATCTCGGAAAAATCTTTGTGAATCTCATACATTTCTTCCTTAATGCAATTAATACAGATGCATTAAGTCTTCATGATTGTCGAGCTGAAAGAAATTGGTTTGTATGGGATTCTACTTCCACACATTAAGCAGAAATAAATTCCCGGCATGCTAGTTGAATCTTCAGGTTGTCCAATAATTGGCTAGAAATGCTAAAATAACAGTCAACTTTAACAAGTTGACGCAAAAATTAGTCTCCAGGCTGAAACAATGAACACAAACAACACAACTGCCAATCATTGAGCGGCAAAATCTTATGCGACTGTCAGGAAAATAGAATTAGTACTTGGGAAATACTCGTGAACGTTACAACACATCCTTAATCATTTAAACGGATTCATATACATCTGCGCATCAAACAGGGAAATTCTCTGACATTTTCACAATCGTTTGCTCCAAACACTGCTTTTTGGTAATACCTTTCAATATCTGACATCAAATATAATTCAAAACACGTCATAACCTAAATGAAATCCATAAGCGCAATACACAGCACAGCCGCAACATACCATTGCATGGCTCAACCCCATACGGAACAAATTTTTTAAGAGACTTGAACTGTCGAGCAAAAACTTCAAAATACAACACTGAAATTCGTCACTTGATTCAATATTACACACCTTGATTATTGAAATTTTTAAAAAAAAATTCAACTGCATATACTGTGGGAGGAAGGACAAGTCCGATACACAACAGTACTTAATTTTAAATTATTGATAAGAACATCTAAGCCCTAAACAGAAACGAAAATTCAACTAAAAAATCAAACTGTAATAAATCATTTTCCGTCTACTCAATTCCTTTGTGAGCCCAAACTGGAGGAGGGAAAAAACAACCAAAAAATGTACAATGTCAGAAAGCAATGGTTTAATCCCGCGACAATCTTCTTTCTACAACAAAATGTCAACAACAAAACAAAGGGGAGAAACCAAATACGTCTGAAACCAAAAGTCTGAGACTGTGAAGATTTTCCCAGCCTCAATCACAACTAAACTATAAGGAAAAAAAAATTTCATCTTCTCCCTTTCAGACCAATTCAAAACACCAACTCCTCAACCCCCCGTCGTCATCCGCATTGAACAACACAAAAAATACCCCGATGTTGTCTTTCCCAAACAAGGCCCCCTAACACACACTCACTTTACTAAAAATAAAATAAGCAAAGCAAACATCTTTCAACAAAGACATCAAGATGATCTTGACTTTTTATTTCAAAGACCTTCTCTTCGACTAAAACATCAATACGACCATGAAATTCTGACTTCAAGAGCCGCCTGTCTCTCTCACAAAGAATTTTAACCTCTGTGACCCGAACATCTAGATTTGGTTTGTTTTTATTTGCGTCGCACTAGAAGCAACACAAGGGTTATTGGCGACTTACCCAGTAATTCTGAACCTCGGTCAAGTGACGAGGACGACACCTGAGCTGGCACCCCCTCTCCTAACTTCCACACCACACCAAAGCCAAAGGAGGACTTTGGATCCCGATAGATTTAACGTACATCAGCCCCGGCTACACGGTGGGTCTTAAGGGGCCAAGGCTCGAACCCACGACTCAACGAAAACCGCAGGCCACGAGTCTGAAACCATGACCACTAAGCTACCGCGGCCACCCCGAACATCTTGAATATCTGCTGTCGAGTACTTGTTAAACATACTGCTCAACATTCCAATGGGGTGTGAATGTTCCTCTCGGAAGGAATTTCAAAAGAGTAAACTCACTCCAACCCATCCACACATAAGGAAACCATAAAACGATAACCCTATTTTGAATAGCATACCAACAAAAATTTACAGTCTGAGAGGTGGACAAAAAATTAACTTGTAATTTAACTTTGCTGAAAGCAATGCTGAAACATTATTTTTGTTGAATAATTCAACTAAATCAAAAGAAAATCTGTTAATTCTCTCAGATAGCCATTCTGTGCTATCAGCTTTAAAAAACTACAATATAAAATCCACAAAAGTCATTTATAGACCAGCCAATAACATCTTCATTCAATCACAATTTAGTACTCAGGCTATTCTCCTTTGGATTCCGGGACATTCGAAAATTTTTTGGAATGAACAGGAGGATTATCTCGCAAAATCGGTAACGGAATCCAATGAGTACCTTGACTGTATTGCCCCAGAAGTTATCGATAGCGATATTTTCCACAACAAAATGAAAATAACCAATGAAAACTTTTATTCATGCAAATATTTTGAAATCTTAGGAAACATCCCCGCCATTGACATAATATCTAAATGGACAAAAAATAGAAGGGAGGAAATACTAAGCACTCGAATTATCAGCAAAATGATTATAACTCCAGAGCTTTTGCATAAATTCAATTTAAATGATAACGCACAATGTAGAACATGTAACCACATCAATGATTCGGAACATATTCTTTTGACCTGCAATAAATAAGCCTCTCACAGAAATCTTCTCTGGGATATTCTCAAGATAGGTCCTCAGCAAATATTAATTTCAAAGAATTTTTGGAGAGAACCGTGGCTAATAAACTAGTTTTCAGAGCATTCTTGCAAAAGATGAAATATTTTGATATTTATTGAATAAAAAGAATCTATGAAAAAGGAGATAATAGTCATTGTTGCTTTATATCCCACAAAACAATCAATCAATTGTTGAATAAAAGAAATCCTAAGAATTATTCAAGATTTTGAGATGACCTCAAACTCATTCACGAAAATTAGTAGACTACTTCATGGAACTTTTTTTTTTTTCTAATAATACTCGATACTCGAATCTTTAAAAAAATATCTCCTGATAAGACAAGAAAATTTAAAACTGCAAGATCGGTTAAATTATATTCTAGATTCTAAAAACTTTCACAGTAATTAAAACTTGTCGTTTCAGATCACACAGTAATTAGACAGAAAAATGGCTTTAACGTAAAAATTACACATTAGAATAATTTAAAATTAAAGTTTGAAATCAAATATAACAAATTTTAGACTCTATTACAATGAAATGGCATGTAGGACAATGTGAAGAAATACGATTTGGTTTGAACTCCTGAACAAGTTTCGGAAAAGAGTAAAATTTAAAATTGCTTAGCCAAACTAAAATTTAAAAAAATAATAATAATCGCGACACAAATACATAAATTCATAGCCAACAAAGAAGATTAAATATCTAGGAAAAAGAGGCTCACGACATAAAACAACATATACTTAAAATCCCACATGATTTTCCACGTATTCTTATAAACCTTTTCTAAAAAAATATGAAGTAAAAAAAAAATTTCTTTTTCGAACAGATTGAGGAAAAACAAGATTTCCTGAATGTTGAAATCTTATTGATTATGAATTCGTTTTAGAGGTTTTTCCAAATAAAATGTCAAAATGAATTTTACTAATGATAACATATAACAAATATTTACATTTTATTCGTGTTTAAACATCACAATGTTTTTTAACTAGAAGCTATTGTGAATTACCAATTAAATTTTTGTCTAGAAATTAATCAAAAATTTAAAAAAAGAAACACTTGTCAACTGAATAGTGACCGCGGTAGCCTATTGGTCATACTCGCGGCAGACGGTTTTCGTCGAGTCGGGGGTTCAAACCTTGATGCTGGTAAAAACTTTCCGTAAAACCAGGGCTCAAGCACATCAAATCTGTCGGGACTCAAAGTCCGCCCGTGGCGTGGTGTGGAAGTTAGGAGATGCCAGCTCAGGTATCGTCCTCGTCACTTGACCGAGGTTCAAAATTACGAGGTCCGTCGCCAATAGCCATCGTGTTGCTTCCAATAAAACGTTAATAAAATCAACTAAATAACTTTTCATATTTTAAACACTGACTCAAACACAGTTAAGAATGATTGGTTGGCTTAAAAAACATCGCATTAAAAGCAACATGAGAGCTATTTGCTACAGATTTCATAATTTTGAACCTCTGTCAGATGGCGAGGATGACACTTGAGTTGATCCTCCCTCTCCAAACTGCCACGCTACCCCAAAGGGGGAATTTTGAGCCTTGACAGATTTACTGAGTATTTGCCCCGGCAACTATTAAAAGGGTCTATATAGCGCGATGGTTTTAAAGTTAAATTTCAATAAAAAATAAGGTGTAGTATTTATGTTGCGTATATGTGTGTATGTCTGTTGAAATTAGCTGTGTCTGTGAGAAGAGTCTGCCAATCTGGGCAAGGAACTTCACTCATACGAGTCGCCAGAAATGGTGAAGGATCACCAGGAAGAGAAATAAAGCGCTTTTTTTCCCTTAGAATCAGTGACATTTCTGGGGATTATATGTACAATGACCCTCTGCAGGTCCTTCATTTGCAAATTTAAAGAGGGTGATGGGTTCCGGCCAAAATTAAAACCGCAGCTCGATGATCGTGAGCACCACGTATCATTCGCCCTATTTTTAATTCACAGATACGAAACGGTTTGTTAATTAAATTGTCCTAAGCTGAGAAAATCCAAAGAAGCGGTTCGTTAGAACTATTATTAGATAGGATAATATCTGCAAAAGTGTTAGTCTGAATTTTAAATTGAGTAATAAATAGGTAAAGAATATTTAATGTTGAATTGTGGATTCTTCTAAGTTGAAAATTTTTTCAGGATATAGTAAACGGTTCTCGGATTAGTTAAATTGTTACAAATTATATCCCAGAGCATCTTCTTTGCCCTTTTTTATATGGAGAACTTAAAGCTGTAATAGTAGCTTCAGTAGGAGGAGCAACAGTGATCGCCTCGTACTTCTAAGATGTAGGAATTACTATTTTAATGTTTGATGTAATTAACTCCGTGCTTGGGGTGAATAATTACACAAAACTCAGAATGGAACATTTAATTTAAAGAGGAACATTCATACATGTTATAATTTATTGAATGATTGCTTATTAATCTTACACTTAGAAGCAATATGGTCTATTGGTGATGGGCCTTGTAATTTTTGAGCCTCGGTAAAGTGATGAAGGAGATACCAGAGCTCGTAAATCCTTCTCCAAATTTCCACATCACGTCCACTAGAGGACTTGGATCCTCGACAAATGTAACGTGCTTCAGCCCATCTACATGGCGGATCTTTGGTGTATATTTTTCACAGATAAACAATCTCATGTGTCTGAACTAGCGTTTATGGCAGCCTGTCGCAATTATAAAAAGTCAAACAATGAAAAGATCTGAGATTACTATTTCAGTGTTTAAATCATAACTGAAGATAGATATGAGTCGTAGGGTCCTTTTTTTAGAAAGTGTATTATGAGTCTGTAGGTATTATTTACAAACAAACTTCTGCCAAGGTGGGAATAATCATTGGAAATTCGAAATAATAGAGGACTATTTATAATTATTCTGGAAACAGTATTGGTAATGTTTAGGGTATTATCATCTGAGGCACCGCGAAACTTATGAATTGATTCATGAGGGATATGAAGCAACAAATACTATTATCCTCGGGTCGCCGAAAATAGATTGTGCTTATGTAACCCCCGATTGCCAAACTATTCTTCTTTTTGTCCTATATGAGGCTTTTTTTTTTTTTTTTTTTTTTCCTACCGCCACCAAAATTCCCGCAGTCTAGTGAGGCTGATGAACGTTAAATTTGTCGAGGCTCCAAGTCCTCCCTTTGGCATGACGTGAAAGTTTGGAGGGAGAGGAGCTAGCTTAGATATAATTTTCCGTCAGTTGACCAAAGTTCAAAATTACGAGGTATGTTGCCATTACCTCTCGTATTGCTTCTAAGAGAGAAGTTAATAAATAATCAATCAATCGTAATGATAGGACAGTGGTCCCTGTGAAAGGAGTAATCTAAAATATGCACTGTATTAAAAAAATATTTGCTCCACGAGGAAAATATATATTTATGAAATAAAAATAGATAAGTTACTGATATTGAATTTCGAGCGATAATGCGATCTTTGTATTAATTTGTCATGTAGGGATGTTTGCCGAACTGAAATTATTAATCATTCCCTGGTCTATCTAATCTGTCAATTCTGACTCCTCAGGGCTCACTTACTTTGATAAATATGGGAACATTACACTGGAAGAGTGATATTTTTCTTTCCCATGCGGCTTTCTGTCTTTGATAAACATGTATGAAGAAACCCCGGGATACCCTAGCGATCCTTTTCTGTTTTTTCGACCCTTCTTGTCAACCAATTTTTACCTTTTTTTTTAATCTTTGAATCTTAGATACACATTGTTTGGAGCAATATAGCCAGATTCGGCTCTTACGTTAAACCTCTATGCCCACTCATTATCAATTCTGGAAATAGCTTTGCATGGAAAGTTTTATCTATTATCTGCTGTTGAAGAAATTTTATTGGAATATATAGATAGCTGCTTGTGAAAACGGGGGGGATTTTTAATCAGATAAATTTTCGTTTTGATGTCTCTGTAATTCTATTATATTAAATTCATAAATAAAAGAATTAGATAAGACACGAAACAGAATAGCTTTATTCTCTCACTAATAATAGAAAAATTATTTACATTTCTATAGAGAAATTTTATCTTCAATACTGAAAAAAAGGACTAAGCATATAACAGAAAAACTATTATGCCCGTTTTCATCCAATATTTATGTTAGTGGATGCACCGCGATGACTGTAAATGGAGGAATTTTGGTTATTAAGGGAGAGGGTTCGTATCTGGTGATACTTATTTTCTCTTTTTCGGAATATGGCTGGGTTTCCTTTTACGAAGATGCTATTTAGATACCAGAATATAGTTTCAATCATCTTTTATTGTATTGTCTGTATTACAAATATTGCTAGCTGCTCTAAGATTGCCCAAAAAAAAGGGAGATTTTTTTTTCCCCCTAATAGTCTTGTACATTTGTGTCGTTGGAACCACCTGATGTATTGTTGAATAATATGTTATAGAATTTAAATTGCGAAAATTTCTCCACGCTTCACCCAAGATTAGGAAATGTGGGCCACGTCAACTAGCAGATTGGTCCAGAGAGATTTACCGTGCATCAGCCCCATTATACGGTGTCTTTAGTGTCATCAAATCTCGAGCCCCAATTAGACGGAAGCAGCGCCAGCTGCGACCTCGCTTGCATGACCACTTTGTTACCGCGACCATTTAACGGCACCAAGAACGCCTGAAACAATGGAAGCCATGAACTCCCACCCATGACCACTCGACTAACGCGGCGCAATATAAATGTTTGACAGTGATTGTTCAAGTTGTATTGTATAGATGAGGGATACCCGCCCACAAATCAGAACAGCAAAAACGGATTTATGAGATTATGATCGTCTGATTGTTTGTGAACATCGCAGAAGCAACATGATAGTTTGAGGCGATGGACCTCGTAGTTTTCTACCTTGACAAGTGGTGAAGACGACACCCCATGTGCCATCCAGCTCTTAAACTTCCACACCACGCCAACGGGAAGACTTAAGCCTTCGACAAATTTTACGTGCATCAGCCCTGATACCCGGCTCTCAAGGGGCACCAGATCTAGAATCCATAACATGACGGAAACTGTGCCGGTCATGAACTTGCGACCATGAACGCAGGGTTACGACGGCCGCAGGAATAATGGGATGAAACAGAATGACGCTTCTCTAGAGCGTTGGCTTCCAAACAGTCGTTCACGACCCCCTAGGAGGTCGCCAGTTATCAATATTAAAAATCAAAATCAAATTTTAAAACTTGAATGTAGGTGTTAAATTCCAGTAATATGTTTAAAGAGATGATTATTTAAAAAAGAAATGTCATCAAAGTTTCAACATTTAATTTATAAGTTAAATAATAGATACTATTCACACGACGCACGTTCAAACATCCCCCTATTGACTGTGCAATTTTGCATCATTTTTATATATACTATATTAAACGACCATGGGGGGGATGTTTTTTCGGTACCATCCTACCTTTTGAGAGTGAGATCTTAACAAGTACCATCCCGACAAGAAATATCGGGTCGAAGGAGTTACGTTGGGTAGGGCGTACTCATTCGAGTGGCCTTTGCCAGCAAACTCCAATGTGGTGGGGAAAAATTATTTAAAATTCAAATTCAAATTAGTTAAAGAAATGTTATAGTTGTATTAAGATTATTAGAGGAAATCGAAATTGCAGTTCGGAATTTAGAGGCGCAAGGTTTTACGAAAGGTTTATTTGATCAGTTATTAATGGCCGGTTTATTAAAATTTATTTCAAAAGGATTAGTTCTAGAATTCCTTCAAATGAAAAATAGAAGAAGAAACGTGTTTAGGGTTTGTTAGATTTTATTAAAAATTAAACAGCGTGTCGTGAAGAGTCCATCTTTTTTTTTTTTTTTTTTTTCCAAAAATTACAAGGTCAGTCGCCAATAGCCCTTATGTTGCTTCTAGTACAAGATTAACACAATCAACCGACCATTATTAAAAATTAATGGGTACACTTGAGCAACGTTCATTTTTGCAATTTTAAGTTAAACGAACTAATTTAAAATTAATGAACACGAACTTTTTAAAACGAGATAAACTACTATTTATTTAACAACTATCTTCATTATTTATGACGACATATATTTTAATTATTTATAGTATGTCCTTAATGGGTTAATTCCTTGTTTCATTATTGAGGCGAAATTCTGATTGGATATTTTTATTACTATATATATATATATATACATATATATATATATATATATATATATGTATATATATATATATGTATGCTTGGAAAGGAGACTGGGAATATCAAGGGTCATTATTTAGGCAGTTACAAGGAATGACTGGTTTTTTTTTTTTTTTTTTTTTTCCCTAAATCCATTTCTATTTTTTTACTTATGAAGAATGCTTAAATCAGAGAATCCTTCATAAGAAACGCCATTCAGGTTTTCATAAAAGAGTTATAATGGATTAAAATGGAGTTGTTGTTTTGCATAAAAGAAATGATCACACTACGAACTAAAGAAATGTTTTCAGCAGTCTATTAATATTAAGTAATACAGATTAGCATCCTGTTATGGGTGAAATACTAGCTTTTTATATTCTATTTCAACAAAATTACAGAACTCTTTCAAATATTGCACACAGCTATTCAGTATACGATGCAAGCAACCGATATTAGTGATACTTTTTCCCGGGATACTGCTTAAGTGCTGGAATACGTTATTTTTTCCTTTGCGATTTATGCTGCCAAAGTTGGTATTGCGGTTGTTTTTCTCAAAATGTTATATACTTTTATTTCAGATTTTTTTTCCCCCTATTTCTCTTGTATTCGGGATATGATTTCAGATTTTCATTAGCAAATGATATCTCGTTCTATAAGCTTATGGGAAATGCTGAAATAAAATAGAGAATAGTTTTACTGCGACCAAGTTTGATCATTCAGCACACACTCCAATAAAAATTGGACACTTTTTAACTCTTCCAAAGTCATGTGAAAAGAATTACGTAAAAGAATATTGTTGACAAAATCTTCGTTTTGGTAAGATCAGAAGAAATTTTTGACGCAATTTCAGAATCAGACGCAATCTGGCAAAACATGTTTATGTAATTCTGATAAACAATCACATGATATGTAACTATGATGGTGTTTTGTAGTAAGGAAGGCGTAAGTAACTTCATCTGCCAATATTAGCTCTTCTAGTTTAGAAAATTACTTCCCAAAAAACGAATCAAATTTTTCTTATAACTGCCGACTTGTTGTATTCTTATTTTACATTTACTAGATGCAAGATGTGATGAGTGATGTTAGTGGCGTAGAGTGGATTTCTATCACCTGGTACATACCCTAAATTTACCACTGCCTATAATCTCTAATCATTGCGTGCGCGTAAAATTTAGCTACTTTTGGTTTAAATCGTTAAAACGAATTAAAATAACCTTCTACATAGGTAAACCCGAAAATCATTGAAAAACTTAAAAATGAGCAAAAACATTTTCTTTTACACTCCTCTTTATTCGACAAGTCGTTTTTTAACAAGAAAACTTAAAACTAACATTTTTTGGTATACAGGAAACTTTATCAAAGTATAAAATTAACAATAATCAACGCTGCACAGCTCTTCTAAATAAAAAAAAATTGAAGAAATTAAATGTCACCTCTTCACCGTTATGTCTGTGAGTTGTCCAAGGACAATAATTCAAAAATCAAAACTCACACAATAATTGCATTAGTTGCATGGCCAAAGCGGATCATGGTTGCCACGTCTGCTTCGAAATACAAAAAATGTGAAATTCTTTGAATAATATATGTCACAAGTTTTTTTTTTATTTTACTTTACATAATTGTAAGTACATTTGCTTAGGTCAAACCTTACAATTCTGTTTAACACCACTTCTACGGCCATGGCCCTTCACACTGTGCCACTGAAATGTCGAACAAACTTGTTTGTTCTCTCTCTCTCTCTCTCCTCTTTCTATTTTTTCTTTTTAACTTCATGATAATGTTGCTTTGTTATTTTCTTAACAGGAGTTAAAAATAAATCAAACTACTATATCTGTAAAGTTTATAAATTTTCAAAATAGAGGATAAAAAATTTTCAAAAAGCAAAAGTGATGTTTCTTTTCTCTTCTTCCTTCCATTAGCTAAGTTTTGTGTAATTATATCAATGTATCACACTATACACCGATATCTATATTACAATAATAATTGAAGCCAAAATGTAAAAAGCAGTGTTTTTAACTCTTTTAAAAATTCGGAAATGGGTCACAATTGAAAATAAAGTTGGGAACCACTGCTCTAGAGATTGGGTCAACTATATGCTTTGGTTCCTAAGAATGTAATTAAAAAAAAAAAACATTGCTATTCGAATACTATTTTTTAAAATTTTATGTTAACACTATATCTTAAAATCCAGTGCATTAACTATTTAATTATTTTGAAAATTAAAATTTGGAAATGAGTTAATTCAGTTTTTATAACTCTTAAGTATCGGGTAAAGTTTTTATCCGGAAGGAATAATTTGGAATTCGAGCGATTTTCTGCCACAGATTAAGTTCGAATTCTTAGGTATCACTGTATTTTTTGAAAAATGACAATGCAAGAGCTCCTAATATATTTAATTCGCAAGTTTAATTATAATGTATTGCTTTTAATTTTTAGAAATAGAATTTTAAATCATAATGAGTATTATTTTTTAAATGATTTGATTGTCTTGAAATTAGATATATTGTTACATTTCTAATGTCGTTTGTGCATTGTTATGTCCTCGAAGCATCGACTTACTCTTCGAGAAAATATTCAATGCAAAAGAGAATTCTAATCAGTAAAATTAGCAGTACTAGCACACAAACCTTTTGGAAGTTCACGAATTGTGATTTTAATAGTACAATTTATCAATAAAATAAAAACATTTGTGACATTTTTTTGTATTATTATTTCATAAGATTCTCAGAAAAAAAGTTGTCAATTGTTTTATTTAAATGTATTTTAAAAATAAATTTTTGATAAAAGTTATTAATAAAATTTTCAACACATATGAATAAGAAAAATAATGAACCACTTTTTTAATTTACTTTTCGGTATTTTACAACTAAAATAGCTATCTTGTACATATAGTGTCACTTTGAAAGTTGAGTCTTTTAACATTCATATTTGAAAATCATAAAAGGGATGCATATACAAGAGGCACATAAATGTATATATAAAAAGTTTCAAAATAACATCAAAGGTTTTTTTTAAATATTAAATAATGAAATTTAAAATCTTTACTTTTCAAAAGGGAGAAAAGAAATCAATTGAAATTTTAAAAATAATAAACTTGTTTTACAAGATAAGTCATTTCATAGTTATAAATTTCTGAATTTGTTGGGTTTTTTTCTCAGAATAACGTATCTTTCAACCTTACAAAAGTTTTGCAGCGTTAACTCTGAAAAAGTAACATGCAATTCAAATTCAAATCAAGAAATTTCAGCTTTATTTTACGAAGATTTTTTTACTATTCTAAAGCATTTATCCTAACGAAGATATACATTCAAGTGGCAAAAGTCATGGAATAATTCGCAATATTGTGTAAGACCTTCTTTTGCCCGGTGAAGTGCAGGAATTCTACTAGGCATTAATTCAACAAGATGTCCGAAGTCCCCTGAAGAAATACATATAACACATCGATCAATAACTCCCGAGTCTAACATTGAAAACAACATTTTTTTTGCAAAATTTTTCTTTATTCATCAACATAACACCTTTTGTTAATCACCTTTTAGGGTGATACAATCAGTTTAACCTTTTTCGATCTTTTTTTTTTTTTTTTTTTCCTTTTTTTTTTTCCCCGCAAGAAATCTTTTTTGTTGCGAGTAATTAGCGATAAACAGCTTTCTGAATCATTGACTCGTTGCTGTTTTTGTTCCATCGAAAGCAATCGCGGCACCCACTTGGAAAAAACCTTTTTCACTTCACTTCAAAAAACCTTTTTCCTGCTCCGATCGACTTTAAATTTTGACACGTTTCAAGCAAAGGTTAGTACTCTAGAAAGACCTGGTTACTGGTTTACTACGAGCGCCATCTCTGGATTAGTCTCGGGAGTTATTGATCGATGTGTTATATGCTGCATCTACAGACGTCCATTATAGCGATAGTGTTTCCGATGCGGGTCTATGGCTTCAGGGAGTCTGTGGTACACTCGAATCCTACTATTAACTCTTGCCAACTGTTTTCACGTCTCATCTGACAAGACAGTTTTTCCAGTAATCTAGGGTTCAGCAGGTAAGTTCATGAACCCAGCAGTACTGCAACCGATGGCGGGTTGTTAGTAGAGGCAATCGAGTCAGTCGGTCTTCAGCTACCATATCCCATCCGCACCAAGTTTCCCTGCGTTGTCCTCACGGACAAGTCTGTCGAACGTCTCGCATTGATTATTGCTGTTTTTGGCTTAATGTTGCTTGTCTGGCAGCACTGATTATTCAATGCATATGTCGTTGGTCTCGGTCATTAAGTAGAAGAGGTCAAAAGATTGTATTATACATGGTAGGAGATAATTTCTGAAATTATATATTCTCGACACACTGTGGGTTGAATTATGTTGAATTCCCTAACAATTTCTGAAATGGAATGTCCCATATGGCTAGATCCAACTAGCCATCCGCAATCAGTCTATTAATTCCCATCATGTGTCCATAATCATATCAGAAAACGTTTTACATGAATCACTTGAGTGCAAATGAAAGCCCTGACACTGACTGCCCATTTAAACATTTCTTTCGCGTTGCTATTGCTATCTGGAGATTAGAATATTGCCAACCCATAACTTTTTTTTTGACACTTCAGTGTATAATGTAACACCTTTAATATACGTTACATTATTTCAAACATGTCGAAAAATGACTGGTGACCACGCAATTCAGAAATGGGAATTACTTAAATTCCGTTTTAGCTGAAAAAGTCTTGAATTTTCATGATGCACACGAAATTAGGAATGTTTAAAAAAGTTATTTATTGATTTAATTTTTTTTTTTTTTTTACAATGCATCAGTTTAATTGTGATTCAATCATGTCTTCTTCAATTTGGAAAAATTAAAGGATATTTATCAACAATCAAATTATAAAGAATTGATTGATTAGTTATATTAACATCGCACAAAAAGTAACAAGGGAGCTATTGGCGATGGACCTCGTAATTTTGAACCTCGCACAAGTGACGAGGATGACACTTGAGCTGGCACCCCCTCTCCTAACTTCCACACTACACCAAGGGAGGATTTTGAACCTTGACAGATTTAACGCGCATCAGCTTCGGCTGCACGGCGGATCTTTTGTGACATCGACTCGACGAAAACCATCCGACTCAAGTCTCGCCATGACCACTAGGTCATGTTATATATAAATTATAAGAAAAAAATCTCATAAAAAAAATGTTAAAATAAAGCACCAAAAAAAATTCTAAATAATTTTTTAGAAGTTATTAATTTGTCACAATGCTAAATTTTACACCAAAACAAACAAGTTATTAGCTACATAATTTAACATTTATCTTGCAATAAAAGAAATTAAAAATATTCGATTATACGAAAAATTTTAAATAAGCAATGTATATTTATCCACGACAAATATTTATCTATGAAAAAAAAATTGTTAATCTTTGAAACTTCAGATTGTAGTTATTAAGGTTTGGTTTTAACGTTGCACTAGAAGCAACACGAGGCTTATTGGAGTGGAACCTCGTAATTTTGAGCGTCGTTTAAAAAACGAGGATGACACTTAAGCTGGCACCCCCTCTCCAAACTTCCACACCATGCTAACTGGAGGACTTTGAGTCCAGACAAGTTTAACGTGCATTAGCATATGTTACATGGCGGGTCTTTAGTGGCATCAAGGCTCGAACCCACGACTCGACGAAAACCACAGGCCGCGAGTCTGTGACCATGACTAAGAGACTACCGAACCCTTGAAATTATAAGAGATATCTTAGATAAACTTACATAAATTTTATTTGGAATCATCATATTAAGAACATATACTTTAATTATTCAATCACCAAAATTTTTAAGAACACTAATTTAAATTTATAGTCATGTAAAATATTGATAAAATTAGAAGATAAATACACATCTGTATAAACAAAAAGATTAAACTGATTTGAGCAAACTTTTCAATGGTTTTATTTTGCTGATTGATTCTTATTCTATCAGTAAAAACACTATATAATTATGAGTACATGTAATTGAAATATTTAATGATAATTCGAAATCAGAAGTCTTCATAAACAACAACTATAAAATTACTTTCTTGGAAAAGAATTTAATTCAAATGTAATCAATATCAAACCCCACATTAGAAATTTTATGAAATAAATATAAATGAATACAAAAGCATAATGTAA
Source organism: Nephila pilipes (assembly GCA_019974015.1). NCBI lineage: Eukaryota > Metazoa > Arthropoda > Arachnida > Araneae > Nephilidae > Nephila > Nephila pilipes. The sequence continues at coordinate 1,312,693 of BMAW01069000.1, read as the reverse complement.
AAAATGTAGATTTATTATAAAACAAAATTGCATCATCTTTTGTACAAAAGTATTTTTAAAAAAACAGTAAATAATGCATATATTCCCTTCTTAACTTCAATCATTCAAAGTTAAATATTTTCCTTGAAGAGTATCATAATGAAGAGAATAGAAACTATTTTACTGCAAAAATACATTTTTTAATACAAGATTCATTTATTAAGCTATTACTTTTAACATGTCCATCAACTATCCATGGTTTAAAACATTTTAGTAAATTATCTATCACAGATGAAATATTTCATTTATTAAAAACTTAACAATTTAGTTAAATGGAAACAAAATAAGATGAGTATTTCGTAAATTATACAAAACAGAATTTAATAATATGCTGAAATACAAAATATGACATTGCATGATTTCAACCGAAAAAAAATGACTGAAATGTAATGAAAAGAAATCACATTTTCCAAAACTGATAGTTCCAAAAAAAATTTCATTATAGTAAATTTATGCAATTATTTTTTTTCAAAATGTGAAGATTAAATAAACAACAACAAAAAACATATTTCATTAAACTTAACAAACAAGCAAAACTGATTGTTACATTGATTTTATTCTCTATCACAATTTTTCTTCAACAACTTATGAATCTCAGATTTGCACAATTTAACATATGAAAGACAGAAAATTTCTAAAAAATATTAATACTTATAATACAATCTAAACTATTGTGCTACTGATAGTAAAGAATAGCAGATACATAAATGTTTCTTTCATAGAAAAATTGGGGTAATCATTACTTAACAATCATTTAAAAAAGCATGAACAAAGCATAAAAACATCAATACAATTTCTAAAAATTTTCTTTTCACTTTAGAAATGCTACTGTATAGTAATTTCAAAATTAGTGCAGCATTTTTAAATTCTACATTTCTTATTTTTAACTCTAATACTCTCTCTCCTTAAACCTTTTTTTTTATTCTGTCAAATTTCTGTTAGTATAAATATTAACTAAAATTTTGATTTTTTCAAGCTGTTAATAATCCAAATTAAACTCTCATAATTTTAGAGTAACTATAATAAATGAAAATCATTTTTTTTTTTGTTAAACCTTTTACAATCAAATTTTGTATCAGCTATACATTTAAAAAAAAATAATATATATAATCTTATGTGAAATATGCAGTTAAACTTAGCTACTAAATCATAAACACAAAAACTGACTTGTAGACGCATTCAAATTTTTTTTGATTATTTGTTCTTTTATTATGAAATCATATTTACATGAACTTTATTAAATTGAATTAAGAACTTTATGATTATTTGTTTGATAAACTATATTTATTTAAGATCCCAAAAGCTGCTAAATAAATTAATAAGCTTTATTTTTTAACCTTAACTTGGGAGATAAGATTTCCAAATGAACATAGCACCTTTTTTCTATTTCATACTATGCCAGAATCAAGGTTTTGTGTACAAGAGCCTACCAGATAAAATACTTAGAAGCCTAAGTGTACTAAAATTCTTATTTTCATAAACTTCTAAATACTATGGTGAAATTCTATTTCCATATCATTCTCAGATTATGCAATCCTAAATCACAGCAGTAAATGATACTAGAAAGACCCAGCTGCCAATCAATAAATCTTATAATATTGCTTACATCATTAGCATATTAAATGAATAAAATGAAGACTTAATTTTTTTTTCCTATTATCAGAAAATAAAATACATCAAAAAGATTTCATATATTATAGAGAAAGTAAGAATTTTTTCCTCCAACGAAAAAAATTTCATGGTTCAAATTCTTAACAAAGATGAATGAGGAGGAAAATGAACAAATATATATAAAGTGACAAACACATCAGTTTCTTATAGTAAAAGAATCTATATTTTATGCTCAGAAAAAAAAAAAGATTTACTAAATACATTAATTGCAATGTTCATGAAATCTGCTAGTTAAATTGGTATATTATGAAAATTTACGATTTTTGAAACCACAAACGTTGAACTAGAAGAATATAATATCTTTACCATTTAAACAAAGAGTAAATTATGAAAGCATACAATAACTATTAGATTTTTGAATTTGCACTGGTTTTGAATCACTGTGCATTTCATTTTCTAAATTGTCAGAAGTCTTCTCTTGTTCACAACTCTGGAATCCCTCACTGTTTCCATTAATTTTATCTATAAAATATAAACAAAATTTAAATAGTCTTATACAGTCCAAAAGACAAGTTATGTAATTATACTGTTATGACCACAGAGTATCATGAACATCCAGAAGTACAAAAATGTGTATGCCATGAGATGTGGTTATCTTTTTTCTAAAGTAAGATAAGGAGTATTTTGTATACAGTATACAAAGAGTTGGTTGAATAAAAAAGATGTATCTAAAATAACACTCTTAATTTCAGAGATTTAAGATTGGATTTAATGCCACCCTCTCCCATTTTCTCAAAAATAGATAGTTCACATTACCGTTTGCACTTTCAGTTTTAATACTCACACATTATATATATACATCCCCAACCTTTAAAAGAAATATTATACACAAACAATTTTAAGCGATTGCTCTTTAAAAAAATTTCACAACTATATATTTATGATGTTTCAGCATATAATAAATAATTATAAGAAAAACATTGCCAGCAACAGATAAATTCATTTTTTAACTCTTAAAAATACATATTTCACACTTTAAAAAAAGCAAAATTTCATTTCAAGGAATGAAAAAGCAACTAATTTATTCTTCACCATGCAACAGATTTTTTCAAATAATTTTAATATTTTTCACATGAAAAGTAAAGTACAGTTTCAGTTTAGATTTTATAAATGTATGTATCCTCTAATATTATATTTTGCAATTCTGCACATATATATTTATTTATAGCAGTGAAATAATTATATTATTTAATAATAATAAAAAAATAATAATAAGCGATTTTTTTTTTTTTTTTCCCTTTTGTTTCCCATAAGAAGTGAAAAACTGAATAACAGAATATTGAAACTTAAGAAGTATTTCAACTGATAAAATGAACATAATGAGCAGCAGAATTAAACGGTTGTCATTCCATACTTTTAAAACTAACATAACAAATATCAAGGTAAAGATTGAATGCATACAAAAAGTTTATTTCAAAGAGCAGCATGCTGTGAATTAGAGAAGAAAATAATGATTAAAAGAAACCAAAAGATAAAATAGTAAAAAAAATATTATTATATTCTACAGATGAAATTATACTTTTAAACTACAAAACAAACACTAATATAAATCTAATATACATAATGAAGCAAAATAAATTAGATATAGCACAAAATTACAATTAATGATATAAAAAAATATAATTTACACTTAGTCAAAATAACGTAAGAAATTTCTATACACAATTTCATTCGTTGCCCATATTTACAATCTCCCTACTGACACATTCACTTTGTATTATAAGATGAGCTCATAGATACAAATCATTAGTCAGACAAATTCTGACCTAAATTCAGAATTGATTATACTAAAATTGTTAAATTAATTTACTTCAACTTTCTAATTATATTGGATCACTAAGATGTATAAGCTTATAATGGATAATATTTAAAATGAAAAAACTTATTAGTTTTATGTTATAATATACTCTCATTCAATTTTAATAGTGAATTTTGCAGGTAATTAAAGAATTTTAAATACCATAAAATAGTTATATGACTATTCACAGACACAAAGCTATTACTCCCATCACTATAAACAAAAAAACTCAATATTGAAACACAAATAAGTTTTATCTTATATTTTCATGCTAAAAAACTTTTCCATTTAACTGAAGAAATTCAGCAACATTAAATTTTAATGATTTATTACTTGTTTTACAAATTAAGAATATAAGAATAAAAGAAGCAAAAGATCTTGCCCACATCAATAATATCCAATTTCAGATATATATACACACACATATATAAATATTTACATATATATACACACTCAAATATATATATACACACATATATATATACACACACACATATATAGACACATATACACACATATATATACACATATATATACACACACATATATATACACACATATACATATACACATATACACACACATATACATATACACATATACACACATATATACACACACATATATATACACATATACACACATATATATACACATACACACATATATATACACATATACACACACATATATATACACATATACACACACATATATATACACATATACACACACATATATATACACATATACACACACAATACATATATATACACATATACACACACAATACATATATATACACACACATATACACACATATATACTCATGCACACATACACACACATATATACACACATGTATATACATACACACACATATATACACATACACACAGATATATACACACACATATATATACACACACATACACACACAGACATATACACACACATATATATACACACACACACATATATATATACACACATACACACACATATATATACAAACACACACATATATACACACACATATATATACACACACACATATATATACACATATATATATACATATAATATATACATATAAACACACACATATATATATACAAACACATACACACACACACATACATATATATATGCAAAATAAAATAAATATTCAGAACTCTTAAAATAAAATTAATTTCAAAAGAAAAATTATTCTACATGTATCAATCCATGCATAATTTTCCATTTTTGTGTGTTTTGATTTCAAAAATTTATTTCTTTCTGATTTGAATCAAAACTTTAATTATCTATTCTTTCAACAGGTAATCAAACAAATGAAATGACAAATTATATTTAACTTTAAATAAAGACAAGATATTATAAAGAGATCAATTTTGATATACATAATAAAATGTCTTCCTACAATATATAACCAGAAAAACAAAAAATTTCTTTTTATATTCCTTTCCTGGTTAATTTTTTTATGTTCCATTTTCCTGATTAATTTTCTTCATATATTCCTCATTCCAGATTTTTCCTAGTTATTCAAAATATTGTATGTAATATTAAGTATGAAATATATATTGCAAATATCAATAAAATTTAATATATATGCTGTATATTAGAAATTGTATGTTTCAAAACAATTTAACTTTCAACAATTAAAGTTTAATTCCTCCAAAAACCAAATAACTCATAGAAATTAAAACTGAAATAATTATAATAAAAAATTATTTCTGCTCGATTTTTGTGAAAAATAGACAACTATTAATACAACCAAAAGACTTACAGTATATTTCTTATAGACTGAAATTCATTTTCTATTATATTTTGTCACCAACAAAATTAAATAAAAGAAAATTTCGTATGATATAAGAATAAGAAAACCATTTTTCTGCTATCACACTGAAGATAACCTATTATTTATATATATATATATATATATATATATATATATATATATATATATATTGAGACAAGACTCCTAAAATTAAGACATTATAAAACATTGTCAAGCAGATTGAAAATTAATACCATCATGTGGAACAAATGTAAGGGACTCCGAGAATATTCAAAACCTTGATTTCCCACCAGGACCATCACCTACAAATTCATGTCCTAAGCCATATCCACACTTTCCACATGAAACCTGAAAATAAGCATGTGTTAATTTATTTATCATAACTTGTCTAATTTAAAGTGGGGAAACATTTCTTCCAATTGTTTATTTATTTTTGTTCAATACAAAAAGCAAAGAAATAATTTTAAGCAAAACTTAACACTTTAAAAGAGCACACTTCAGTCAGTAATTTTTAATACATAGAACAGAAATATAATTTAAAAATATAAATCCAATAAATTTAATCAATATTAAATTATATTTTCAGAAACTGTAATGATAAAAAAAATTATATCACTTGCTATTGAATTCATTAAAAAGAGGATGAAACACATTCGATTATAATAAAATGCTATCTCTGACATTTTAGTTAGGTATAAACGAAATATTGTAAGCAATGTTAATATCTCCCAAAATAAATATTATTTTCCCATTAAGTTCATCTCAATATATCACAAAAATATAAGAACTAAATATAAAGAAAGACCTTAATTTTTTTTTTTTTTTTTAAAAAAAAAAAAAAAAAAAAAAGTATGCAAAATAAACAAAGATAATAGGATTTGATGTTCCACATTACTCATAACACAATCAATCCAAATAACATAAGTGGGAGAATAACTTAACAAAAGGCATCAAATATTCATTTTCATTTTCTTTCTTTTAGAACTCTACTCACATCCTAAAAACTTTCAGAATTTGTAAGTATATCATTTTATTTCCAAATACATTACAGAAATATAATTAAGACTTAAAAGTAAATGTTAAAAAAGATACATTTTAGTAACAATTAAAATTTTCATAATTCTACATTCATATTAAGCATAAAATAAGTACAAAATGCATGATACATAATTTCAATTAAAAAGTTTTTTATATAGTTACAAAACATTTTTTTAAATGTATTAATAAGATAATTTGAGAAAGAATACAAAGTATGAATTCCACTAAAAATAGGAGATTGTTACTAAATATTTCACAAAAACAAAACCTTAAAACAAAGTTTAAGCATCACAGCAAAATATGATAACTGAAGATTATATAACAAAATTCATATAAATCTACAATTAAAAAGGATAATCAGAAACTAAAATTTGAACTGCCTATTTTGGATGAATTTCAATTTTATAGGTTAGGTTATAGGTTTCACAGTAGGCAAAAACTAAAGTAAACAATGAATGCAAAAATATACACTTCTTCTTATACAGTTTATATAGTGTATTCTTATATAGTTTATGTTAATTTGGATTTCTTTACATTCTAATAAAATTGAAATCATGTCTTATAAAAATTTTCAAAAATAGATTTCTGTACACTTCCAACTAAAAATAATCAATAACTTTAGAAAATAAATGTTTTTAAAAACTACTTTAAAAACTCAATTCCCAAGAACAAAAAAATATATATAAGAATAATTCATAAACTTAATATTATATTAGAATTATTTCTTCCCAAATGGAAATGATAAGGAAATCTTATGGAGTGTGAATGAGTGAAATTCAATGTCACTAGCATAAAAGCCAAATCTGGTTATGCTGTTCTGAAGAATGTGTACCTGTAATGTAGACAGTCAAGAATGCAGGGAAAAAAAAAGATAAAATTGGTTAACAAGAAGTATTAGATTGAAGAAAGAGAAGGATCATCATGGTTTTCATCTTGAATACAATTTTATTTCACAAAAAACAAAATTGTATACACACACATATATTTATATATGAATATATATGTGCATATACACACATACATATATGTACATACACATTGTGTGTGTGAATATATATATTCATATATATACACACACATATATATGTGTGTGTGTGCATATATGAAGTGTATATGTATACACATATATATATGCTTATATATGTGTGCATGTGTATATATATACAAACATATTTATATGCATATATGTGTGTGTGTGTGTGTGTGCACGTGTATATATATATAAAAATATGTATTTATATGTTGTATATATGAAAATGTGCTTGGAGATAGAAGTGTAATTCACCCTTACTTTATAAGTCTCTGAAGGTCTAAATTTTTCCACTCTTTTAGTTACACTGTTTTCATGAACAGTCTCAGTAAATGAAGGCCATGGAGAGAAATGTTCAAATTTGGTTCTACTGGAAAATAACTCATTGCCACACTTTGAACAATTATATGTACCTATAAAATAAAAATATAAATGTTAATGAAACATAAAATCAATCCCATCTATTATTCATCATAAATTAAATGTTTTTACTTTCTAATAACTTTTAAGTAAAATATGAAGCTTCTCAATTACAGAAGAGAAAGAAATTAAATGTTTGCTAAGTGTTCATAAACAGAGATAAGCAAAGTTTTCTAAACTAAGTTCTCCTTTATTTTTGCAATTTTTGTCATGAAATTAGGTAGTAGAAAATACATAAATATTAAATAATAATTGTATAAATTAAAACTACTTCTACTTTTATAAGACTTATGCACACATGAAGCAATTACTAGATTATATATATATTTGAAGAGAAGAGAGAGATTGGTATATATGTTTATGTGTTTATAACTCAATAGCATAGAAATAATTTCCTCCTTATATTATTTTATAATTACTAGGATTTATTTCTTAAACTTATTTAGGTTTGTAATAATTTGGTGCTTATTTACATTGTAGTCTAAAATTATATACATCAAAATTGTGCATTTTTCCTTGTTTTAAATTAATACTATAATTGCTCAGTAAAATGATAACCTATAAAATAATTATCAAGTTATGCTTTATCTGACAAATTTCGGATTAATTGTAAAAATTAATTATGCTCCAAAAGGATCTTATAAATTTAACAAAAAAAAATTTGTTTTTTTTTTGGAATAATAAAAAGCTACTAATACTTCTTCATGTGGGGGGAATTATATATGTGTGTGTGTGTGTGTTGCAAATTACCACATAATTATTCATTATAGCATATATATGCTTCTTTTACGAAATATATTCGATTTAAAATAGAAAAATCATTAATACTGATTTGTGTTAAATTTGTCAGCTAGCATACATTTTTCTCATGAAACAAATAATTCTTCAGTCTTTTCATTATTTTCCTTCATCATTACTTTACCTGACTTGAAAGTATCTCTGTACTTCTCATCAGTTATCCAAGCGCAAAAAGACATCCTTACCAAACGAAAGATTTTTTTTAATGAGCAGCAACTTCCTGCAAAAACAAAATTAATTTAATTTAAATATTGCATAAGCAACTTTTCTTTTCTTTTTTTTATTTTAATAATAATTCACAATGCAACTAACTTCAGTTTTAGAAGCCGCGGAATCAAACAGTTCTGTGACGCAAAACTCACTAAAGGAAAAACTGCAGTAGGAAAAACAACATTCATTGGTATCACAACATGCGAACTTCATTATTGCGTAATGTTATCATTATTAAGAACTGGATCAGGCCAATAATTTCGCCTTATCTACCGACTACCGGTTTTGTAACAGTAATTATACGTTTTCGACTGCTATTTTTAACTTACACCGCATTGGTTGTTTGTTCTTGACGTCATTGAAAGGATGGGATAAGTTTCACTAGAATATACAATTTTCTTGTTATTTTATGGTTAATGTGCTTTTAACGGGGAAACTGTAAAAATTGGGGTTGAAGATTTTGCCTCGCCAAATCCTTATTTCAATGGAAAGGTTTGATCGCCAAGGTGTTGTCCTTGAAACGATCCAGTTTGTAATAATATGTAAGACGATCGGTGGGGAAAACTTTCTGCGTAGACACTTTATGCTTTTTATCATTCAACAAAATCTTACAAAATTATGCGATCTTGTTTTCTGAAAAGTGCTGTCGGTATAAGTTGCATTACAGCTATCTTCTTGCTATTTTCTCTGATTTAATCTGTTTACATGAAAATTTCCTTTAATATTTTAAATGAGACACGTTTAAAACTAACAACTTAAAAATAAAGATATATTTAAAGAACATCATTATTTAGAGATGTGATACGTGGAGCTTCACGATCATCCAGGAGAGTCTTTACGAGGTTGAAGATTTTCCCCCGCCAAATCCTCATTTCTAGTAAAAGGTTGATCGCCAAGGCGTTGTCCTTGACAGAAACCAGCTTGTAGCGATTATGCGCAAGATGATCCGTGAGGGAAAATCTCAGAGTAGTAATACACTGTTTTTTCTAGACATTCACCATTTTTCAAACGATCTTATGGGAAATCTTTACTTAGAGGGGTTGAAGGTTTTTTCGAAGTATCCAAAAATATCATCAATAACAGTCTATATTTAATAAACTTTTGCAATTGTAAATTAATTTCAAAAAATATTATAGCCAATTGAGATGAGGAAAAAATGTATATTTTGAAAAATATGAATTTTAAGTTGGTTGATTTGGAAAGGGATGAATTCTGCAATTATCTACAAAAAAAAAAAAGTTCGAGCTTTAACATGGTAAGAGAGGTTACTGTAAAATTTACGTGCTAGATAGGAAATGTGGGGTTTGATTAAAGTTTTTAAGATATTTATATTAGATATCAAGAACAAAATTTATTTTGGGCGAGCGGAAGTGAAATGATAAATTTCGAATTCCGCTCCTTTTGAAATGCTCTGCCAATATTCCTTAATGATTCATGTCTAAAATGATACTTTGCTAATTTGGCTATTGTTCTCGTGTTCATTTCATTACTAGGATTTTTGTCTTCTGAATCGGGAATAATTCAACTTATGTAATTTTTGCATCTAAATTTAATACACATCACACACACACAAGGCTGTTGCTCATTTATTTTGGCTTTATTTTTGAGTAACAGGTCATGGGAAATTTAAATGGACCTGTAATCGAAGGAATGAATTATGGAGAGTTTAATTTTTTTACATGAGGAACAAAAATTAGGGAGCAGCTTCAAATCATGGCCTTCGTAAAAACTCAGTAGTGCTATTGTCTGTTTCATGATTATATTATTAAATAGAATACTTGATTTATAAATTTTTGATAAATCTTAGTCAGTCAGTACAAAAATCACTTTGCTTACATATTTTAAAATAATTTTAATTTATAATTATTATTAAATAATCTAAGTCAAACATGTTATATTTAGTTGGAAAGCATTTTCTAATATACAATTTTACTTTATCTTTTGAAAAATATTATATAGTGAAGTAAATGATATTTCTAATCACAGTTAAGATTTTATTTGAAAGTTTGTCTTTACTACAGCAAATAATAGTATGCATCTATATATATATATATATATATATATTCTTTTATTTTGCTGATTATCCATTTCTCATTAGTTTTTTTTTCCCCCTCAATTGAGCATATTTACCTGATTTATTACTTTCTGCTTTCTTGATTTACATTTATTGTACTTTTATTGTTGTAAAAATAACTTCATAATCAATTGAAACCAATATCAACTTTTCAAAATCGAAAATACTCGATTCAAGAGAAGATAGATTAAAGCATAAATATGATATTTATGTTTGTTTCTTGTGTCTACTGAAACATTCTACCAAGTAACTGCTCTGATTATAAAATTGATATGACTCCTTGTATTACTAAATTTGCAATTTTAAGTAGTGTTGCAGATTTTTAATATAAATGAGAATTTTTAAAATAAAACTTGTGTTTTATTTAAAATAAATTTTGATCAAATCTTAATTCTTTCGTCTGAAATATAAAAATAAACATTGACAAATTGTATGGAATATTTTGTCAACAAAAACACTTGACTTAAATCTTTGATATTGCATATAAGCAACCACACACATACATTCAGAAAGTATTTGTATATTTTATAAATTGTGTTCTTATTGGATTTAAGTTCTCCCATTGGTGTGGTGTGGAAAGTTAGGAGAGGGAGATGAGACAAATCAGGTGTTGCCTTCCATACTTGACCGAGGATCAAAGTTACGAGGTCCGTAGTCAATACCCTTGTGTTGCATCTGGTGCAACATAAATGAAAACAATCTTATTGGATTTATTTTGACTTGATACTTTCTATCATCAAGGTAATAATATTTAAAAAGATCAACTTAAAAAATTTTCTAACACATTTTTGTATTGGGAGTAAAATATAAAAAAAGAAATGTGTGACTATAATTAGTTACTCAAATTATTGTAACTAATATCTTTTTTAACATTCAAAAGACATAAATATTTTCATTATCAAAACTTACAAATATTTTGTATTCTTTTTATTGTACACATTATTCAGTATATGTATATATATATATATATTGTACTTTTCTATTATTACTTTTAGTTTTATTTAGATTTTCTTTATCACAATATTATACATATGTATGATGTTGTAATAAAGAAATTTAACATGTTCCTCTTTTATTTTGAAGCTTTAATATTTTTTTTTTTCCTTTAGACATGGGAAAGTGACAAATACATTTTCTTGCAAAGGTATTAAGCTTGCCATTGATTATTTTTTGAAAAAGGGACATCAGTCTGTTACAACTTTTGTTCCTCAATATCGACGTTATTGTAAATTTGGTCCTGTTCTTACCACTGACCAAAATTTGCTTGAAGAACTGGCAAAAGAGCAACGTGTTGTGTTTACACCTTCTAGGAGAGTGAATAATAGAAGGTTTAATTGTTATGATGACAGGTAAAACAAGATTAGTTTTTTATTTTTTTAATCCCTAAATTTTTTAAAGGTTTGCATTAGCTTATGTAATTCCCAAAAAGTTGTTAAAATATAAGTATAAAATATTATTTATAATATTTCAGTCTGCGGTTAAAGATTAAAATTCATAATTTCTTTTTTCGTATGTTTAATTTTTGGAAAGGTTACCAATTTTTTATCTTGCATCCAATATTCACTGTTCTTTGCTTTTCTTAGTTAAAATATGTTTCAAAATCGATATAAGAATGGGGGGGGGGGAATGCTTTCTCAGATGAACTATATTTTGCAGGATATTTTTATTAGTCTTTGTGTTATTGTTATAGTTTTTAGAGAGTTTGACAAAAATGTTTATTAATCAAATAATTGAGCTTTTTCTTTAAAAAAAAGTGTGTAAGTGAAATTTAAATTACTTGAAGAAATACTTCAAACAGATGATTAATTTCTTGATAATATAATTGAAATTTTATGGTAGCTGTGTATGAACGTTTCTTCAAACAGCAAATTAATTGCTTTAAACAGATGAAAAACCATATGACTAATTCTACTTGATACACAATATTTTGGTATATTATTTTTTGTATGGTTATTCCTTAATTTTATTGATTTTTTAAAACATTCTGTCTGCAATCATAAGCTTGTTTCATTTTTGGAATTTTTCATTGGAGGGGGAGGGGGGGAGTTATCACTAATTTAAAACTTGTTTGTGTGCTGAATTGATTTTTGAAAGCTTAAATTATAAGAAATTGTAAAGAATAAATACATAATGTCTGTCATTAGGTAGAGAAAATGTATGTTTTGTCTTTAACAATGTAAGCCTTTGTGTCTGAATATTCATTAGGTTTATTGTTGATCTTGCAACATCAACTGGAGGTGTCATATTATCAAATGATAACTACCGAGATCTTATTAAAGAAATTGAGGCTTATAAAAAAAACTATTGAAGAAAGGTTGGTATTTCAATAAACATAGTGAAGTTTTTAGGTAAGCAGTTGAACAAAATATCTTTATCTTTAGTGTTTTAAATCATGTTCATTATATTTAAGATTTTACATTAATGACATGTTTGCATAAAGGGTTTTTAAAAGAACCCAGTTTTATAAAAGTTGCTATATTTGTACAATAATTTGTTTGGGTATTTGGCCAAATAAAACTTATTCCCTAATGCATTACTGTATTTACATATTTTTTGCTTTTATTATTTTGTTGGAAAATTTAATTTTTGAAATCTGTGTAATATAAGTTAATTTTATTTTCATCTGATAAGTAAAAAAAAATACTTCTCCCAAATAGTACCAAATTATTGTAAATAAGATCATAAATATGTGATATTAAAATTATGTGCTACAATTAAGCTATTATAATTGTTAAATTTGATAATTTGTTGTTTTATTGTTTTGCCTTCTGAGATGAGAGAGAGCTTAGCTTTATATCAATTCTTCACCATCTTTGGGCTAAATTCTTGAATGAATCATTTCAAATATTTATTTTATCTCGTGTTCTGAATAATAAAAAAAAAAAATTCAGAAATATCTTGTATTTTTTTCATATTGATCAAGTTTTATTACTATCTATTATTCAGCCTGTCGAATGACAGAGAACGTAGATCTGCACCTTTGTCATTTTTATCTAGGCTTAAATTGACAGGATTTTACCTGTAATAGGCTGTTCTATGAAACTTCAGGGACTTGTAGCCTTGTGGTTACAAGTTTGCTGCCTGAATCAAAAATGCTTATTCATTATTATGTTATTTTTCATTATTCCTTTTTATATATCTTTGAGTATATTTATTATTTACTGTATATTTATTTATTGAGTATATTTATTGGGTCCTCTGGTATGAGTAGATGTTATGGTCTTGTCTAGCATAATTTCTCTTGCTCTAGAAATAATGTTGCAAATGTTTATGTTTTCATGTTTGTAAATGAGATTTTTTAGAGGTTCTAAGAATTTTAGAGCCATATAGGTGAAAGAAATATAATTTGAGAGAAAATTGCCATTGTAAATATAAAAAACATAGCATATATTATATTTATTACTTTAATAGTTGCTGTATTTGTTTATTAATTCAAAATCTATTTAAAAGCTGTGTTTCAAAATTGTATTAAATTCAAATGCAATTGCTAATATTATAGTATTACTAATATTTTAATATATACTAACTGAAGTACACCTGCTCTTTGAATGGGTGAATTTAAAAACTCAACAATCCAGCTAACAAGCATAAAATATGTTTAATTAGAACCTGCATCCAACAAACTGCAAATCAACATATCCAAAAATTTATTAAATCTACAGTTTTATTTTGTGGTGCAAAGATAGCTCTTAAGCCAAGCCATGGATGATGTATCAGTTGTCCTTAAAATGACAATTAAATAAGATACAAAATAAAAAGTTCCACAAGTAATAATTTACTAAAACAAACTGTGAAGAAATGTTCAGCAGCAATCTGGAGAGCTTTTTGATGAACAACATTAAATGTCTTTCAATTCAGAGCAAAAAATTTTCAATCCTGTTGACTATGAACTCAGCTTGTAAAATGTCTTGCTCGGTATTACTATTTCCAATATTTTTTATGAATTCACATGTTAGTTTTTGCAGCAATTTTATCAGCTCTAATTTCACTTTGAATAAACAGCAGCAATTGACAAAGGATAATTATAACTCACAAACCATCTAGCCAAAACTAAAATTTATTTTTTAGAGGAATACTTTTATGATTCATTCGAAAAAGGATAGTAATTATGCTACTAGATAAACAATAAATAAATATAATGATCTCAAAAATAAATGGCGGTTTGGGAGAAGTGGAGGGCAGGAGATTGGTGAGTGACAAAAAAAAATAACAGGTTTCAAGAAATGTAAAGTGATGAAACATTGCAGAATTTTAAAATTTAACTTCAAAATGGTAATGTTTCAATACTTTTTGAGTGAAATTGGGTGGAGTAGTAAGTGCAATTTATACCAACTTTTTGTGATTTGATTTTGGAATGTAATTGTTTAAATTTTTTTTATTATTAAATACCGTTCAAAATATAACTTTTATCACAGGAACAAAAATATCACCAAAGATGCATTAAATATTTTTATTATTATTATTTTTTTTTTTTTTAGCAGGAATATGTTCGTGACTTTTTCCACACATCAGTTAAGCAAAAAATTTTGGTGTGGATTTGTATAATGGACAAAATAACTTTCAGATGTTTGTATAAGATTGTATTTTAATGTATTATGATCATTTAATTAAGATTCTAAGTTGTAAATCTCAAAGAATGTAATTTTTTTTAACAAAGATTTTGAAGATAAGTTAAATCTCGCTACTTACGAATTTTTAATTGGTAATTTTATAAAAGTGCAATGAATTGCAGACTTAGTATATGGTAAACACTATATGAAACAGAATAATTTCAAATTATGAAGACCTAGTATCAAAATGTATTAGGGAGTATATTTGGTAAGTTTTGAAAGTAGGAATGATTATTTTTTAAAAACATTTTTTATGTGTTTTCATGTTATTTATGTCAATTATTCATGCTTGTATAAAGGAATTCTGAATGCTTGATCAGTTTTTGATATATTTCTTACAGTAATGTGTAGTAGATTAAAGTTTCCTTATTATTTTCTGTATATATTTAAATATATGGGATAATAATACAGAGCTGGCACTGATTATACAGGTTCTATTATTATTTTTATCCTATCTTTCTGTATAAATTGTTAATTATTGTATAATGATGAAGTAATAGAATTGTCACTCTTTGTATTATTTTAAAATATTTTCCATATTTTACAGCTATTCAGTTAATTCTGTGTATAATTAGTTTAATGTGTTTGTTTCTATTAATAATAATTATAATTTTAGAATCTACACAGGAATCTCTATGTGGGAAACTTTTTAAGGCAATATTGTTTTACTAATAATGTACTTTAATTTTGTTTTTCTGATGTTAAAATCTTAAGCGATGTTGAAAGAAGTTCAAATAAGTGTATTAGAAAAAATGTTTGATTAAAAACTTCTCCCTGAACTTAACAACAACTTTAATATGTAAGTCACGCATTTTGAATATTAATATCTAATGTTATCAGCAAAAGGGGGAAAAAACACTTTTTTATTAGTTAATTATAAAATAAATTCAAATAAAAAACAAAAAGTGTGCCAAAGAATTGTTAATTAAAATGAATTATGTGTCATTATTCAAAGGGAATTAAGAAAATATTAGATTTTGAAATTACATGTTAATTAAAAATAATCATAATCCCAGTAAAATCCTATATCACCAACACACAATGTAGCATCTGTGACATATCCACATTCCTGATTTCTATAACTTGATTCAGCCTTCTTTAATGTTTGTTGGTCGATCTGCCAACGTTGACACCCGTGGTATGTTCTGACTTTTCTCTCCACCTGACGACTCCCATTTTTCTCTTATCAAACTCATAAATAGCTCAATGTTTTCAGCATCTAAACTGCTGGAGCTACATGTGATCTCCAAGATATCCACAATTTGAGATCATAAATATTTCAGCAGGTTGTGAAGGGATTCGGGAGATTTGCCAACGAGAAGGCATTGGAGGTGGATGGCCTTCAAAGAGCATCAGAAGGCATTTTGATTTCATAATTAATTTGAGATCATAAATATTTCGGCAGGTTGTGAAGGGATTCGGGAGATTTGCCAACAAGAAGGCATTGGAGGTGGATGGCCTTCAAAGAGCATCAGTCCCTGAGTGGTTCCCACCTGAGAAGGTTGGCTTGGTACCTCCTGTCACAAAAAAAACATGTAAAAATACTAATTAAATATTTTGGTCATAATCGTATTAAATATTTTTAACTTAAAATAAGAATTTCCCATTTTCTTACTAATATCTCAAATTATCTTCAAATGTTACTACAAATATATGTATATATGTTGGGGGTTATAGAAATATATATATATATGTATGTATGCATGTGTGTGTATGTAAATAATATGAAAAATCTTGTTTGTGTAGTAAAAAAATTTAGTATTTTAAAAGATGTTTTTTATATTTTCATTTATAAATATTATTTAAACTGTTGTTATTTCATAATCTTATCTGAATCTTTTTGCACTCGTGCATACTAATGATGAAGGATTAGTAAAACTTTATTTTAAGCTGTAGTAATGATTTTTATTAATGAATAATTCTCTGTGTAATTTAAGATTGCATTTAATGAATTAGTGATTGTGAAAGGATTCACAAGTATGAGAAGTAAGTTCTTGAAACTTAGATGAAGCTAAATATTTTGATTTGAATGAATCAACCTTTCCCATCAATATTAAAAGAATCACTATTTTTTGTAATGAGGTATGTACTGAAGTAGATAGCTTGAATTATGTTAATTTTTATCTTTGATCTATGTTTTTCAAATCCAAAATATGTTGGAAATCATTTTACAACGTTTTTCTGAATTTCACTTGGTGTGTGTGTGTGTGTGTGTCATCAAATTTTCGATCGTTAATTTAACCAACTTCCCATCAAGCTAGAGCTTTAAAATTTTGGGAATCGTTCGTACTCGCCTAACAATGCAATATTTAGACGTTTGCGACAAGTTTTAACTAATATTTCAATAATTTTAATGTCAAAATATTCTTTCCTCTCGGCGCTTTTAGGATTGAGGGAAAATTTTCTTTCCCCCTCTGGGAACACCGGGCACTCACCACGCAGCATGCGGTATCGTAAACCTTTTGTACTCACAAAAGGGAGATACTATCTCCCCTTTACTATCTCCGAGATAGTAAGAGTTGCTAACTTTTAGTCAGTAATCATTCGCAAGAAAGAAAGTTTCCAATATTTGGCGCCGTGTCTTATCACAATAATTTTTTCTGAATTCTGGTTCCCATTCTTTTTTTAATAGAATGACTTACAAACTTTCAAATGCATGTTTTGATTTTATGAGTATTATGAATTTTTTAAAACTCTCACAAATGTCTCTTTTTAAGTAAATTTTAAAGTTAAAAATAACTAACAGTTTTAACTAATTTTTCAATAATTTTCTCTAATAAACTTTGCCACCATATAAAAACGTTGTTTTTAAAAACGTTGGTTTTTATATCGAATTATTTACTAATAACATTTCCTAATGGTATACTAATTAATATGTACTATATGTTTTTTAAAAATTCTCTTTACTGCACTAAGCATTTTTTGTAAATTTTATTATTAATGTTTGTTTTTTTCTTGCATAGATTATTAATGTTTTGCTTTGTTGGGGATATACTTATGATACCAAAAGACCCTTTAGGAAAATTTGGGCCTAGTTTGGAGGATTTTCTTTTTATGTCTGCTACAGAGAAAAGTTTGTAAATCAACTTTGCATACTCCCAATAAATACATGCTTTTTTTTATATAAAAAAATTAAAATAATATTGAAATTCATATTAAGTATATATATTATACTGTTTTCATGCCATGCATTGAACCTGTTTTAGCTGTAATTTTCGGCACATTTTGTAAAATAAATTGGACTTTTTGCTCTAATTTCACTGTGTTTCTAGTATCCTCCCCCTCCCCATTTTACTTAAATGACATGTTATTTCAAAATTAATGAAATAATTTTAATCTTTATTTGTAAGCATGTAAAATTTTGTATTGTTATATGTTGGAATGAAATGAAACTACTATGTTTATAAAGTGTCTTTCCACTATGTTTATAAAGTGTGTTCCCAACTTAAAAATTGTTTCCAATTATTTTTAAGGGCAAGTAAATTAATTTTATTGATTTCTTATAAATATTACCCATACATATATGAATTACAACTATTCTGTTTTCCCAATTTGATTTTCTGTATTTAAATATGATCAAGAAATTAATTCCTTTCCAACTGTATAAAACATTTCATCCTTGTTTAGAGTCTTTCTCATTAAAATGCATATTATTCCTGTGAAATATTGAGAGAAAAAAATTTCAGGAAATCCAAAATACTAAAGTATGAATGAATATATACGTGTGTATTAAAGTGTAATACCAAATTATGTGTGAAACATTTAAGTATAACACTTGGGTTGCATTTTAATTACAATTTATAAACTATAATGTAGCCATTGTAATATGGATAGTGATGGTAAATACCAGAGATAATTGAATTTTTTGTGTCAAGAAGAGAAACTTAACTCTTCTTCATAGCTATAGTTAAAAAATTATTGAATTGCTTACAATCATGCAAATTAAAATTTAAAAGTTATCTTGAAAGTTGAAACCATCAAAAACACACACTGATATATATATGTGTGTATAGGCAGGCAGACAGACAGACCTGAGTTTCAACCATTGATTGCACACATGGGAGAAGGAATGCATGAGACATTCTAAAAGAAAACTTTGAACCAGTTTCAAGAATCTGTCTGGCAGGACTGATAAACAAATTTTTTAATCATCTATTTGAACCTAATGAAGAGACTAGCAACAACTTTTGCAAACATATTGACGAAAAAGTTAAGCACATTAAAGACGCAGGATATGAAATTATCCAGATATTTGTATGTTTTAAATTCATACGTAGATTACCCAGTGAATATGATAATATTGTACATTATATCACCTTGCAGATAAAAAATTCTTCATAGAATAGGAAAAGATGGAAATAATCAAAGAATACAGTAGGATTGTGCAGAGCAAAGGATTGGATATAGCTGCAAATGTGTATATTCGATTGTAGCTAAGAATTCACTTTAAAAAATGTTTTGTTCAGACCTAACATGAGAAATTTAATGGGTTTAGCTAATATGGATATTGTTGGTGTAACAATAATGGAGTAAAGATAAGATTGTAGTATATAAAAGTAAATATGAATAAAATTTTACAATTCCTGGATTAAATAAATTTTATGTAGTGAAAGGTTACCCTGAAATTAATTGTAGGATAGTGCATTCTGTACCATCCTAGATTTGAAAATCACTCATTGAAGGTTTGGTCATGTCTATATGAAATTTTAAAATTATATAAGTAATATGTGAGAAAAAAAAAGGTAAAATTTAACCTTGTATTACTTGTAATCTAACTGAGTGAACTAGAGCTTTTACTTGGAATTATAAATTAGTGCACAATTTGAAAGGGTTTACAATCACAAGGTGGAAGCTAATATCTTTTAAATCGGTTATTGATTTTTCTAAAAAAGTTGAGGTTTACACTGTAAAGAAAAAAACTTGAAAGAATTCAAAATTAAAATGGATGTTCTGTTTCCAACCGAAAGCAAGTGATTATTGTGAAGAAATTTAATAAAACACAGCTGTTAAAGGAATTAGGGCTATGTTATGTGACAATGGATTAAATTTAAGATTTTGGCATTGTTTTGTTCATATTAAAAAGAAACTTTTTAACTGGTATAACTCGACAGGAAATATGAACTAGATATAAACCATCCATTTAATATTTTCGTATTCTTTGGTATATGGACTTATACTGAAAATAAAGAGAAACAAATGACAGCCAAATGCGAAACTTTATTCATTAGGATTAGCAGAAAAAAAAGTGTTACAGAGTATGGATTCGCAAGGAAATGAGTTACCTATACAATTCACATTGAAATGATGAAATGAAAAATAGATTAAATTTTTTATATGGGAAAAACAAAGCAAAAAAACGTGTATTTCATGATAGATGATCAGAATTAAAAACTTTGGTAATCAAACTAATGATTTTGATAGCACTACTCAACAGTCATTTGCATCTAGTTTAAAATAGAGGTTACGCCTTTTTTTTTTCATTTGAAATAGTCTTCAAAATGCCCTTGTTACATAAAGTTTTTAAGGTATTTCAAAAAAAAATTTTAAATTATGCATTTTTCATATTTTTTCTAATTTTTTTTCACAGCAAAATGATAATGCAATGTATATTTATTTTGAAAAATGACAAGGAAATGAAAAGTTATATAAGTTTTAATTTCAGTGTATTTAATAGTTGATAAACTTTCTATTAATGATCACCACATGGAGCACAATATTATGCTTGGGAAAAGGAATGAGCAACAGAGCATTATCGGTATTTGTTGAACCGTGTATGGTGTCAGTCATTTTGTTCAATTATCTAATTGTTTTGTCATTCTTAGTTGATTTGTCTTGTGGGAGTTTGAAGTATTTTTTGGTCGAAGTGAGTTTAGTTTTTTTCATTAACATCGCACTAGAAGCAACACGAGGGCTATTGGCGACGGACCTCGTAATTTTGAACCACGTTCAAGTGACGAGGACGACACCTGAGCTGGCACCCCACTCTCCTAACATCCACACCGACGGGAGGACTTTGGGCCCTGACAGATTTAACGTGCATCATCCCCGGCTACACGGCGGGTCTTTCGCGGCCAAGGATCGAACCCGCGACTGAACGAAAACCGCCGGCCACGTATCCGAAGCCATGTCCACTAGCCTACCGCGGCCTTTGGTCGAAGTGAGAGTACTGGCATAAATAATATGAATAACACAATGACATTCACGTGAAACATAGTTGAATAAACCACACTGATAGCTTCTATATATGTGGCAAATTTATTTCTGATGCATACAGAAAGTCAATCACCAAATTAGTTAAAATGTAATATAAACTGTACTTGGATTATTTTCTTGGTGATATGAATGAAAAAAATGGGCACTCCTTATTTTGTGCATAACATGTACTCTTAAATAATGAGATGAAAAGAAACTGCAAACATGTTTCTGCTTAACAATTGAACGGGAATCAGGTGAAAACAAACAATATTTTGAAGAGTATATTTCTGAGTCTTGTGTCTTGTCACCTCACACAAACTTGATTGAACAGAAGGAATTGAATGATTTATTCCATGATTTGAAATTGTCTAAACAGCAAGCATAACTATTAGATTCTATGCTGCAACAATAGAATGTGATTGCTCAAGGTACAAAGATTTTTATACTTTGAATAAAAAATAGGACTTTATCAGAATTTTTTGAAATGAAAAAATCAGCTTGTCTCTAAACAGATGTGAATTGTTTGATGGATTGCTAAGTTTTAAGCATAATCATAAAGATTGTCGAGTTTTTTATAGATTCCTCTAAAACTAGTCTGAAAGCAGTGCTACTGTATAGTGACGACAAACTCTGGCCAGTGCCCCTTTGGCTCATTCAGAGAACAAGCATGTAACTTATTAAAACAGGGCTTTGCTGTTGAAAGGAAATATATAAAAATAGGAAAATACAGGTTTGAAACTGTTCTCATAAGCTTTAAATATTTAAAGTATCCGTACACCTTTAAAACGTCATCTTTGTCAAAATTTTTGATTTTCTAATTTTAATGTCAGTTTCAAATTTAAACTTTTTTCTTTCTAACAGTGTTTGAATTTTGCTTATATCTTATTTAGAACTTAAGTTATAGGGATTTGAATTTTACTCGGTAGCTAATTTTTAATTGCATTTGAAAGTTCGTTTATGGTTTTTCTCGACATATTTACATATGGCAAGTAGATATCAGAAAAAGATATAAACCAAATTAATTTAAATTTTGCAAGTATCTTCCTTATATAGTCTTTATGAACCCCTAATACTTTTATGATTGTAAAATTTATATGTTTTTAGTAACAAAACTGTAAATCATGCATTGTTATAATTTTTTTTTTTCTTTTTGATTTTTTGTTATTTGATTCGAAACGCAATATAAATTGTAGTAATATGATTTTCATCATAAAAGTAATACCGGCCCCCAAAAATGTTATGCCGAATAAGATAAAATTTAGAGAATAATGATATTTTTGTTTGCTTTTGAGTTATGAGCGTTATTCTGAAAATAAATTTATGTACTACTTTCACCATGTTTTCCTTTTTTTTTTTTTTTTTTTTGAATTAAAAGCAGATTTTTAAATGTATTTTTCATAGTTTTAGGTTATATTTTAGCATTAAAAATATTTTGATAGAAAATATCAATGTATGTCAAAAAAATTTCTACGAAGATGTACGGATACCTTAAGCTTTAAAATAAACATACTGAACGACATAAGGCCAGAAGTTTGCAACAGAGTCACATTTGCTCACATATTTTTTTTTTTTTTTTTTTTTTTTGGACTAAAAATCTTTAAAATCAAATTTCATCAGCAAAAACACCAAACTACTCATTTACAAGACTTTGAATAGGCCTGTTCTTACTTGCGCTGCTGAAACATGGACAATGATTGAGAAAGATCACGAGATTCTTGCAATATTTGAAAGATGAATTTTAAGAAGCATGTTTGGTGGAATTAAATGTCATATGTATTGAAGAACTAACTCGTTAATATACTAACTATTTAACGAGCGGATATTATTAAATTTACAGTCATGGCAAGGATTAAATGGACAGGACACAGAACAAGATTTGATGACTATCAAGCCAATTAAAAAAATTTGCCACTAAAAACAAGCCACTTGACTCAACCATTTGGTACCCGAAAAAGATGGAGATCAAAACTTAGGTGGACTGACTGCCTGGAAGAAAACTTGAAAACTATTAATGTGACAAACTGGAACATTTTGGCCACGAACAGGTTGACATGGAATGGAATTCTTAGGAAGTTCAGACCCATCATGGGCTGTCGTGCCTGTGAAGAAGTTACTAATAAAAAAGTTCAATCATGCGAGAGTCTTAAAATAATAATACTCTTCCCTCCTCTCACGTGCGGCGTCACTTGACCGTGGTTCAAAATTACTTGGTCCGTCGCCAATAGCCCTCGTGTTGCTTCTAGTGCGACGTTAATAAAAACTAAACTAAACCTCTCACGTGCGGATGAATTTGACTGCGCAGTTCAAACCCTGAGAATTTCCTCGATGTGCATCGTAAATACTTTGCAGTTGGTTTGAGCGCCCGTAGTTGGCTGTCCTCTTCTCTGTGTGCTCGCTATGTAAGATGTTCTGCTTTAGTTTCATACACAGCTTATTGTTAAGTGTAAATTATATGAAATAAGAATGGACTATATTAGATAATATTTCTGAATATTCCACAAAATTAATCATCTTACCCAAATAATAAAACTTAATATACCAGAATATATATATAATATTGGCGCAAAAATAGTTGAGTACCTAAGATATAAAAAAAGTATCATCTAACTTTATCCGTGAAAATGATTCGTTGTTGTTTGCGCATAAGATATCCCAACAAGCATGCAGAATAATGATAACAATTGCACCTGTTTGAATTTCACATGATTAAAAAAGACTAGATAAATATGACCGATCATCTTTCTTTCCTTAGAGTAGGAGAATCAAGTTTTGATGAACATCGTTAGAGAAGGAAAATGCAAATTCCACACAACAGTGTACGAAACCAACAATTCAAAATTACTAGGCAGGGAAATATCCAAATTTCGCCATAAATATGAAGTTAAAGGTGTATATATGAAGCGATTCTCAATTTAATGGTCAAATTTTCTGTTGCATTGCGATTTAGAATACCTTTCAACGACTAGAAAAATGTCTCGCCGCAGGATTCGAGTTCATTACGAGCAACTGTCAGTTTGAATGACGTCTTATTATTGGATTGAAAGAGGCAGGTTGGGTAAATCGGAGAATCGCTCGTTATATAGGTCGAAGCGATGCGGCGATTAGATGCTGACAAGAATGGGTGGACTATGACAGATTTCAGCGTCATGATAGTAGCGGTCGACCTGGGGCCAGAAAAAATCGGGAGGACAGAGTGATTGTCAGATCAACTGTCACAGCGCCTGATACATCGTTATCAACCATCAGACGTGCGAGCCGCACACAAGTGTCCATCATGACCTTTCACAGACGGCTGATAGAGCAAAATCTACGCTCGTACCAACCGCTACGCCCCCTGTCACACACGCCTGCACACTGTCGAGCCAAATTACAGTGTTTCTTGGCTCGATCAGGTAGGAATGATGCTGACTGGAAACATATAGTGTTTAAGCGACGAATCTCTCTTCCAACTGTGTCCTGACAATCATCGACAACGTGTGTGGAGACGCCCAGGGCAGCGTGCCGATCCTGCTTTAACTATTGCACGTCACACAGGCCCTCAACCAGGAATTATGGTCTGGGGTGCCATTTCCCTTGATAGCCGGACCCCTTTGGTCGTCATTAGAGGTACACTTACAGCACAGTGGTACGTCAACAACATTCTGAGACCTGTTTTGCTACCGTTCCTTTTGCAGTAACCTTGCCTTATATTATAGCAAGATAATGCCAGACCACATACAGCTCGTGTTGCTATGAACTGTCTTACAGATTGTCAAACCCTTATTTGGCCAGCCAGATCTCTCTTCAATCGAGCATGTCTGGGATATGATGGGAAGGCGACTGCACTACCGTAGAATGTTGATGACCTAGCCCGATAATTGGAGCAAATTTAGTAAGAAATACCGCAGGAGACCACCAGGGAGCTTTATGACTCTATGCCACGTCGTGTGGCAGCTTGCATCCAGGCTAGATGTGGGTCAACACCTTATTAAGCTCGTTACTTTGTAACTATATAATTGAAATAAATTATCCGATTTTTCTGAAATTTTAATCATTTTCTATTCTGTACATAATTTTCCTATCCGCCAATTTTTGTCTCCATCGGACAACTTCTTGGTGCGTCGTTCTTTTTTTTTTTTTTTTTTTTTTTGTAATGTGTGTGTGTGGAACTGGGGTGAGATTGTACATCCCGAATCTACACTGATTTGCTTTTACGCAAAGGGCTGGTTTGTCTAGGGGAGTAATTCCATTACCGAATTCTATGGGGACTTCCTAGAATTTCAATAATGAGGCTTGAAGTTGTTTTACTTCATTTATTAGAAAGAGAGATGGAGGAAAATTATTTATAAAAGCTGCTATGTACAAGTGGACACATTTCTAATAACCAGTTCTTCTAAGAAAGGTAGATAGTGGCCTCATTTTAATACCATATTGGCGATGGGCGTTCGGAGTACGCCTTCAAAGAAGGAAGTGTGCAGGTAAAGAAAAGAGAGTTAGAACGATACGTCACTCAGTTTTGTTCAGGAATAGGGGTGCTGCACGAGCTATCATATGACGCTGATTCTTGGTTCCATCTATCGAGTAACTGAAGAACTGGTTTTACAGTATATTTGAAAATTTAATTAATACTTTGATAGTTAGCTGGAAAATCCTACAGAGTTCGACTCCTCTAAATAGAGCTGGTCTCCAGCTTTACTGGAATTTTCAAAGCTTCACTAATTATACGAGGGGTGATCCAAAAAAAAGTTTACAAGGCAAATGAAAAAGTATTTATCAACAATAGAAACAAGATACAAATGGGAATCAAGAGACACATCTGGCTTTCACTTTTCCACATAGTTGCCAAACCCATTTAGGCATTTGTCAGAACGTTCGACCAACTTGTTTATCCCGTCTTGGTAGTAATCAGGGCCCTGCTCATTGAGCCATTTCTCGGCAGCTGTTTTCACTGCATCGTCTGAGGTGAACCGTGTTCCGGATAATTTTGCTTCAACGCCGGAAAAATGAAAAAGTCACTTGGAGCCAAATCGGGGCTGTATGGGGATGGGGTGGTTCCAGACCTCCCACTTGAACCTTTGCAGCAATTCCTGAGTCTGGCGAGCTGTATGGGGCCTGGCATTGTCATGCAGAAGAATGACGCCTTTGCTCATTAATCCAGGCCGTTTGCGTCGGATGGCTTCACGCAATTTCGTTAAGGTGGCACAATAACGATCGGCATTAATGGTATGGCCACGCTCCAAATACTCGATTAGGATAACACCAGTCGTATCCCAGAAAATGGTTGCCATCACTTTACCGGCAGAGGGTGTGACCTTAAACTTCTTCCTCGTCGGAGATCCAGCGTGTTTTCACTCCATCATGGCTCTTTTGGATGTGGGGGTGAAGTGATGAAGCCATATTTCATCACCGATAACGATGCGATCAATGAAGTGTTGGCCGTCTGAATGATATCGCTGAAGAAATATGAGGCTGCTCATCATTCGAGTGGCCTTATGCTCCGCGGACAACGCACGTGGAACCCAGCGGGCACAAACTTTGGAATATCGCAACTCATCGGTTACGATACGCTGAACGTTACCATAACTCAGGTCCAACTCTGAGGCAATCTCACGCACGGTTACTCGTCGATCCCTTTGGATGATTTCTTCAACACTTGCCGTGTTGATATCCGTCCTTGAAGAACTTGGACGGCCGCTCGCTTCCATATTGCGGTTTTCCACATGCTCCCTGCCCGCTTGAAAAGAACGTCACCATTTCGCTACCTGTTGTCTACTCATTGCTTTGTCCCCGTATACCTCAACGATTTGTCTGTGAATTTCAGATGCGGCCACATTCTTGGCCCATAAGAATCGAATTACGGCTCGCACCTCTATGCGAGACCGCTTTTCTAGACGTCGTGCCATTACTGTCGCTCTTAAGTGTCTGCGTACTGACGCTACTTACTCGTAGAACCGCTGCAGGACAACTAGTGCCATCTGTCAACCACCTTGGGTGGAAATATTCACTCCACAATTATTACGTTTCAAATGCTTCTGCTTGTAAACTTTTTTTTTTTTTTGGATCACCCTACGTATTTCATACTTTTCTAAATAACTAATAATACAAAAATAGGGGGAGATGAATTTCGAAACTTTTTAATATTCTACATGGAGCAAAATATGTAATAACTTTTTGAAACACTTTATCATATAGGAATGATAAAAGTACTGATATAAAGCAACATAAAAAACAAATAAGCATATATAGAAAATGTAAATAATACAAGATAATATCGAATACATGAAAAGAAAATAGCATAGCATAAAATTAAATCAAAGGAGTTTCACCAAATAATATCTATCTACATTTGATATTTAAATAGTGTTAATCGAAAAATGTTTTATCATATCGGCGGAGGTGATTGTAGAGTTCGGTCCTTCGTGGTGACCTACTTTTTCAACTATATATCTATCGTGAGGGTTGACTTTGGTGATTTAATAGGATCCTAAGAATTTCGGTCTTTAGTTTTAGTTTTCTAAATTGAGTTCATTGATGGCTACCAGATCACCTTTTTTGTATTCCGGAGCTTTTTTCCCCCTTTTCTTGTAGGTTCCAATTTTCATATTGTAGGTTCTCCGATTTTCATGTTGTATTTTTCTATATTCCTTTTAGCTTCTTTTCTTAAGAATTCTCGTTGTTGATGTAGTTTTTCGAGAGGAGCAAGTCTTTAATTCAAACATCTTTGTTTATCATTCTAGTAACAATCAAAAGTTCGAATGGTGACCATTTAGTGCTTCGACAGGTTGTGCTGTTAAGGATTCTTTGAAGTTGACCAATATACTTGTACCATTTAGTAGAGTCGTCTAAAGTAAGTTTGATTAAAATTGGGATAAGTGTACGGTGGATTCTTTCAACTTGTCTATTTCCTCGTGATACACCCGTGGCTAATTGTAACTAGATGTTGAATACCTTCTTCTGTGCAATAATCGCTTAACACTTTTGAAATAAACGCTGGTCCTCTATCTCATATGATTCTTATAAAGTTTCCAAAGGTTTTTTGTTGTAATTTTAACTTCTCTAAAGCTTTCTCAGCTGACACTGTTTTTACAGGGTACAACCAAGTGAATTTTGTAAAAGCATATATAACGGTGAAAATGTGTTGATGGTAACGGTCCTATGGAAATGACATGGTATGTGCTTAAAGGGTTGTCTACTTTTGGAATAGGATTTAAAAAACATTCTTTTTTGCCACTCTTTCTATTAGCTGAGATACATGTTACGCAATTTATTATTACGTTCTTTACTAACTTCGTTAAATTAGGAATAAAAAATTCTTGTTTGATTATCTCTTCTGTGTTTGCTACTGAAAAATGACCGTTTTCGTAGGCTAATTTAATTAATTCAATTTGCTCGTCTTTTGGAGCTACTATTAGTCCTCTACCGTTTAAGTATTTGTAAAATATTCCATTTCTTTCAAAAAAGTCTTCCAAATCTTGGTTTTCTTAAATCGATTTCAATGTCAAAATGTTGTCATCTTCTTCTTGGGCTTTCTTTAATTTCGCTGTTAGTGTCATTTTTGATAATCATAACAGGATATCTACTCAAAGCATCTACGTGTTGCATTCTAGTTCCTGTTCGATATTCGATTTCGGAGTCGAATTCTTCTAATTGAAGAACCCTTCTTGCTAAATGTGTAATCAGGTCTTTTGGAACGCAGAGCAATCTGTGACTTTTTTGAAATGCTGACTTAAGATGTATACTCGAAACTTCTTTAATGCTTTTATAATTGTGAGGACTTCTAATTTGTGACTGTCATATTTCTCCTCAGCTAGACTTGTTTTCTTTGACATAAAATAAATAGGATGTAATTTGCCATCGTCGACTTCTTGTAATAAAACTGCTCCGTAGCCTAATTTACTTGCGTCCGTATGTATTTCTGTTCTTCTATATTTGTAAATGTGTAAGACTGGACTTTCAGACAATACTTTCTTTATCTTTTCGAATGCTTCTTTCTGTTGTGTTCCAAAAACAAACGGATTTTCTTTCCTTGTGAAGTCGCTTAATGGTTTCGCAATTTTCGAGTAATCTTTGATGTATTTTCGGAAATATCCTGTTAATCCTTGAAAACTTTGCACTTTCTTTACGATCGTTGGTTCTGGAAACTTTGCAACTGCTAATGTCTTTGCGACTGAGGGTTTCATGATTCCATTCTCTACTATGTGACCTAAAAATTTAACTATTCACATTAGGAACTGACACTTCTTGAATTTTATTTCCAGACCATATTTCTTTGCAACTTCAAATACAATTTAAGTTTTTGGAGTCCTTCTTTTTTATCTTTTGCTGGAACAATAAGGTCATCCATAAAGCTTACTAAAATTCTTTTACGTGTAAGGTGTCTGAAAGGCTTGTGATTGTGACAAATCTCTGAAAAACACCTGGGTTCGTGCTTGACCCAAAAGGAACATTGTTGAACTCGAACTGTCCATCTGGAACGATAAAAGGCGTGAATTTTCTGCAATCTTCATCAACACTGACGTGGGAAAAACCGTTTCGTAAATCTAAATTTCGTAAATTGACAAACTGGTTCATCATCTTTTAAAATAATTCGCATGGTGACATCGGGGCTTACCGTCTTTTCAGACTTGTAGTTTTCTATCATTTTCGTAAGTTCTTTTTTTATCTCAGGATCTCCTATGTGATTCAGTTCTATTTTTTCGACGTTTTCCTCTAGTATCTGCATTAAGAATGCTTGATTTTCATATTTAACAAATTCTACACCATTCTTCGTGAAGTTGACTGATGCTCGCTCTAAAATATCTGAACCCATGACTGCTTCGAACTTCATTTTTATTGTATATGCCACATGCCAAGTTAGTGCATAGTTTTCTTTATCCATCTGAAATTCTTCTTCGAAAGATCCTATCGTAGTGACTTGAGCATCACTTATGCCGGTTAAGAGAATTTTGTTCTTCGCTAACTTTGTTGGATCGATGATTCTTCTGCTGGTATTTTCTCGTAATAGACTGACGGTACTTCCAGTGTCGATTAGCGCAGTGACTTTTAAGAAATTGTAATTATTTTTCTAAATATTTGAACAATTAGAAGAAAAAAATATCCACAAGGAATTAATCTTGAAGAAAAGTAAATAAAAACTAGATTAAAAACAAAGCTTCATATTTTCATTTCAAATTTTCAATTAAATACATGAGTTACAAGAATATGAAAATTGATATTTACATTGCTCAAGTAATTTTATAGAAATTGAGAAAATAAGCACATTTATATTAATAAATTTAAGTTACTAATGTTAATCGTGATTAAAATTTGGTAAATAACACCTTTTTTAGTTATACTTACGATGAGCTATTTACTAAACTGAGACCTAGTTTTTCCGTAGTCTATAAAGCTATTCAATAAAAGAAGTATTCAGAACATAATGTAGTGAAGTCTTGGAAAGATTTAGTGCTGTGAAAGTCACAGCAGATACGAAGCCAAACTTTGCGTTGATAGTTTTCATATAATATTTTTCATTAACATTAGGAATACATTCAAAGATATGATTTTTTTTAAAAAAGTTTGTTCGGAATTATGAATTAATGTAGCCATTTAGGTGTAAGTAAGTTTTGATTTAGATTTAAACAGATTGAAACCTCTTGATTTTTAAATTCAATGAAAAATAAGAGCTCAAGTAACTGCTTTTTTTCATATTGGTATAACTTTATTTGAGTGTCAAATCTATTTGAATTATAATTTTTTGATTTTTGTGCCTTTAGAAATCAATCCTCGAGTATATTTTTTTTTTACAAAATCACAAAAGCCATTCATTTCTGTTCTTTAATTTAAATTACGGAAATAGGCTCAATTGCTATTTATAAGCAATCTAATCGAGTTGGAACTTTATGAAAAGAAAAAAAAATGGAGAATAGAATAGATTAAGGTTTATATAGGAAGGGCAGTTTGTGCTATATGTTATACAATGTACAAAATCCCATAAATGCCAATTTCTGATATAAATTCTTTATAAAGTAGAATTATTCAAAACGAATATTAATTAGCATAAAGTAATTGCAATCTGAGCCCCAAGCTCAACAGAAGCAATTACCATCGAAACTAGAAAATACCTTCTTCAAATTCTTAATGCATTTTTATTTTGGAAATAAAACAATGTTAGGTATGAAAACTTTGCTAATGTTAACAACACAAAAAATAAAAACACAATGATCCTGCCATAAAAATGATTATTAAATTAAAAATTAGAGTAAAAGCAGTTGATAAATTATTAAAGTACACTGCTGTGATATTACAATAAAAGCAGACGATAAAATATTAATTTAAAAATATTTTAGCAATACAAATATATACCTTAAGCAAACTAAATGTAATCATTATAATCCCAATATATTACAATGTCAATCTTTTGAACCAACACCACGTATCCTTTATTTTATGCCCACGCATTTTTCTTGATACCATTTTCTTATTAAAAAAAAAAAAATGTCAATAAATAACTATTCAAATGTCAAATGGAACATTTCTACCTAGTTTCAGAAACTTCATGTGGAGGGTATAAGAGCCAAAAATAGTTACAAAACTGTTCAAAATCAAATTTTGCCGTACAATCGCACAAAAATTGACAACTTAACGGTGTCAAAATGTAATAAAATTTCGTGAAAAAAACTAGCTTTTGAAAATGCTAGCGATATTATGCAATTTTATGGTTTTCCCATTGAAATCTATATTAAAGACAGTATTTATTTCAAGACATAGACTTTATTCTTTATTTTCGTACAAATGATACTACAATTTTAAAGCGTATTTGAATATATTTAAAATAATAATTATAGCTTCATTCGTCAAATATTTGCTTTTCAAAATATCACTTATATTATCATGTTGAAAAATTCAAATACTGTCTTAACGGAATTCATAAAATTCTTTTTTCACTTTGGAAGACAATTTGAGAAATATTTTTTAATCGAGAGATAACGAAATTTTTTTCATTTTGTCATTATCATCTGTCTTTTTGTGAAAATAAACCTTAGTAATGTTATTCGTCGTAAAGGAAATTGAATAAATTTGTAATATATATGGACATGGAGTAATATTTTATCTATATGTATGAGATATATCGATAAATTATGTGCAAAATGTGTGATGCATATATACATGTTTACACTATCGTAAATATTTCGTCACATCTAAATGTTGTATTAACACAGATTTTATTACTTAAGAAGCTCAAAATAGTATGTGTTTTAAATTTTATGTATTTAAATTGACAATATCTCATTGAAAAAAAGGCATATAGTGTAAGAATCCTAGTAGAAATCCCAATGCATTTCATTAATATGTTGACTTAAGAAAGGGCTCTGAAATTATGTCAACGAATATTTGTGCATATAGCTTGAATAAAATAACTTTGGACTTTTCCGCTGAGTTGTGGGTTCGAGTCCGGAGTGCATTAAATATCCGTCATACATCGAGCGAGCCTGATACACGTTTGATACTAGAAAGACTGCTAGCAAATAATGTAAATTAATAAATTAGCAAATAAAAAAAAATAAGACGTAGCAAATAATATAAATTGCGAAAGCATCAAAATGACGGTATCGTAATTTATATTATTTGCTAAGCTTTTAATTTTGCTTCCTGCCTTCTAAGATCTTATGACTTTTATTAATTTTATGTCAAAGAATGCACACACGTGAAACATAATTTTATTCTGCAGTAAAGAGGGGAAGAAAATGTGTTGTATAACTAAAATGACAGAAAGCCGTCATTTTGACGGCAGTACGGAAATATACAAGAATGTCTACCAATAGTAAATCAGGACTCTTTCAAAACGAAAATATACTATCAGGGCCCGGTGGAGCGTTTTCCTGAGCAAAGAGACACGTAGAAAGCGGAAGAACATCTAGCGCTTTTCAGCTATTGGTAAATAACTCTATGAGGAAAATAATACTGGATTGTACTGAAACAGAAGCTCGAAGACAACTCCAAAATGAAAAATGGTTGATGTTAATGAACGAGTTAGATACCTTTTTAGCTCTTATGTACGCCCGAGGAGCATATTGTGCCAAAGGAATGTCTGTCAGTGATTTATGGAATAAGACGTAAATGCCTACTTTTTTTCGTGATACTGTGCCACGGGATAGATTCAAGGAAATATTGAGGTTCACGAAATTTGATAAAAAAAATCTACGATAGAGATCTCAAAGATTACAAAGCGATAAATTTGCTCTAATATCCTCTGTTTGGGATCGATTCGTTGAAAAATCGATTTCTTGGAACCAACCAAAAAATATAGAAGAGCAATTATTTCCATTTAAAACTAGAAACCCATTCTTACGATACATACCAAGCCTGATAAATTTGGCATTAAATTTTAGATTGCAACAGATCTAGAGCCTAAATTCATGCTAAACGCCCTTCCATATTCAGGAAAAGATAATACCAGGCAGGACAACCTATCACTTTCAGACTATGTCGTTTTACATATGATGAAACCATTCTTGGGCAAAGGCAAGAACGTACCTGCCGATAACTTTTTCACTTTCCTTACTCTTGCTGAGAAATTAAGGAAGAAAAACTAGCATTAACAACACAATAAAGCAATCAAGGCAGAGAATTCCAGACGCCGAAAAATATTCAAAGCATCCATTTTACTCTACATCATATTATAAACACAATGATTCCACCTTGACTGAATATGTATGAAGAGCAAGAATGTTTTAGTTCTAAGTACTCTAAACTAAACTTTTAGCATAACAGATAATGAAAAGAAAGAACCCGAAACTATAGTATCTTATAATTCTGCAAAGTATGTTGTAGATATTCTTGACAAAATGGGGATCAACTATTCAGTAGAAACAAGAAGTCGAAGATGGCCAATGAGTGATTTTATAATATTTTGGATTTAGCTTTTATAAACGCAAGGATTGTATACATAATTCGAAATAAAAACCAACGTTTTTAAAAACAACGTTTTTATATGGTAGCAAAG
>BMAW01069000.1:1246865-1278038 GCA_019974015.1 Nephila pilipes | reverse complement strand
ATAATTCGAGATAAAAACCAACGTTTTTAAAAACAACGTTTTTATATAGTGGCAAAGTTTATTAAGAAA
This sequence comes from Nephila pilipes, assembly GCA_019974015.1. Classification (NCBI taxonomy): domain Eukaryota; kingdom Metazoa; phylum Arthropoda; class Arachnida; order Araneae; family Nephilidae; genus Nephila; species Nephila pilipes. Next base: position 1,277,969 of record BMAW01069000.1, on the reverse strand, counting down.
AATTATTGAAATATTAGTTAAAACTTGTCGCAAATGTCTAAATATTGCATTGTTAGGCGAGTACGAACGATTCCCAAAATTTCAAAGCTCTAGCTTGATGGGAAGTTGGTTAAATTAACGATCGAAAATTTGATGACACACACACACACACCAAGTGAAATTCAGAAAAACGTTTTAATAAAAAGGCATATAGAGCAAGAATCCTAATAAAAATCCGAAAATGTTTCATTAAAATATTAATATAATGAAAATGATCTGAAATTATGATAATAAATTTTTTGTGCATTTAATTTAAATATTAGTAATTTGGATGCTTCCGTCGAGTCTTAGGTTCGAGCCTTGATTCCACTAAATACCCATCGTACAGCGAGAGAATTTGATACACGTTTTACGTAAGAATCTTAAATTCACGATCAATTTGCTAAGAAAAAATTTCGCTATTTACTTATAACTTAATATTTTTCGAAAGCTCTATTGTATTGTGTGTTTTTGGTTATAATTCATCATTGCCTACTTATATTTAGATAGCTTAAACATGCGTATCTTTGCAATGTACCACAGTTCGTCAGGCAGAGATGTAGATCCTGCAATTGGGTTGTAAAAGAGTTGACTTCCAAGTCGATAAAATGATTGAAGTTTAACATCAAACCGTAATGTAATTACACACATATTCTAATACGCATATTCTGATAACATGCTTTGTTAAAACTTTCAAGTTCTCCGATTAATATTTCACTGAAGCGAAAAATCTCAAAATTGTATTTGTTGTTGTTACCAATTTGTCATGACACTCAATTTTTCCGAACATTTTATTCTAGCTGAATATGTTTAACCCAAAGCATTTCTACTTCAATTTATTCTCAGCTTGATAGCGCATCAAATTTCTTATCAGTATTTACAGAATTGCTTACAAGCCGCTTGACTCAAGCTGTGACTCGGAAAAACCTTGGTAAATCCGTAGTATTTTTCTATGTTAAGCAATGCATCACCAGGAGATATTGAATGGGATATCATCTCCAAAATTTTATGTTTTGGCATTCTTTCTTGTTCTATTTCTTCAAGATTTTCTATTTCAGTCTCTGTTTTGTATCGGTAATTATGTTGTGGTTAAGAAAGTCATTCTGCTCCAATCCTCTAAAATGCATCCCTTAGGAAAACTCCAGCCTTCAAACTTGTTGTAAGTTTATCAGCTGGATTTTATTTCTCAGGGCTGGCATACCGGTTGTTTTGCATCAGTATTTTCATGTATATCTGATATTTTGTTGGCGACAATTTCCTACTTCTAAAAGTTCCTTTTATGCAATAGAGTGCAATCTGGGAATCAATCCAAAGGGGGGGAAATCCTTTTTGCTCAAATGGAAGACAGTATTGAAGAATTTTGCTAGCTGAGTTACAATTAATGTACCCATGGGGATACAAGTGAGGAACAATTCATGTCTAATGTGGCTTAACTCTTGATTTTAAAAATGATAAATTAGGACATCCAATTTCCTTCTATGGGATTCTTCGAGTCCAAATAAGCTACTGCTTCATAAGTTCATTTACTATCACCGCAAAATATAGGAAATTCGACTAAATTAAAATACGGTTTTGTACTTCTTGTAGCTTCTTTATACATAATGCAAGCGTTTATTGAAGTAAATCTAAAATATTGTAAAAAAACGTGATTTGGACATCTTCGACTTTCTGCTTTTGCCGAATAGTTACCCGCTCTTTGGTCAAGAATGTCTACACCAAACTTTGTAGAATTATAAAATGCCACAGTTTAGGACACTTTCTTTTCGTTATCTATTATGCTAACGGTTTGGTGTAGAGTGCTTAGAATCAAAACATTCTTGTTCTTCTCACATTGTCACACAGTCAAGGTAGAATCATTGTGTTTATAACAGGATGTAGAATAAAGTGGATACTTTGAATATTTTTCGGAGTCTGGAATTCTCCACCTTGATTGCTTCATTGTGCCGAGAATGCTAGTATTTTTTTTTTCTTGCCTCAACTTCTCAGCTACGATAAGGGAAGTAAAAAGGTAATCAGTAATGACGTTCTTGCCTTTGCCCAAGAATGGTTCCCTCTCACGTAAAACGATACAGTTTGAGAGTATTAAGTTGTCCAGTCTTCTATCATACTTTCCTACATATGGAATGACGTTTAGCATGTATTTTGACTCTACAATTACGACAATCCAAAATTTAATACCAAATTTATCAGGCTTACGTGGTATGTATTGTAAGAATGGGCATCTAGATTTGGACGGAAATAATGGCTCTTCAACTGTTACATTTTCTTTCTATCGGTAGTAAGAAATCGAATTTTTAACGAAACAATCTCAAGCAGAAGATATTAGAGCAAATTTATCGTTTTGTAATCTTTGAGATCTCTCTTGCAGATTTTCTATCAAATCTCATAAATCTCAATATTTTCTTGAATCTATCCTGTGATACAGTATTACGAAAAAAAGTAGGCATCTACGTCTTATTTTATAAATTACTGACATACATTCCTTTGGCCCAATATACGCCTCGGGGTTACAAAAGAGCTAAAAAGACATCTAACTCTTCCATTGACATCGGCCAGTTTTCACTTTGGAGTTGCTTTCGAGGTTCTGTTTCAGTACATTCCAGAATTACTTTATAGGTGTTCCACTTGAAAATTCTACTTAGCATTTTACATGAAAACATCTGTCGTTTGGAATGGGGTAGTAAAGGTATCGGGGAGAGAGTAGGAGATAAGGGTACTTCTTTTAGTTCAAATGATAACGTTAACATAGCCAAATATTTGTTTTTTTTTTTATTAAATATTTCATTTTTATTATGGTTTTGTGATTCGCACTATCGATTACTGCTAGTTTTCCATACTGCCGTCAAAATGACGTCTTTCTGTCTTTTTAGTTATATAACACATTTTCTTCTTCTTTTTGTTGCAGAATAAAATTTTATACATGTGTGTGCTTGTTTCACGTAAAATTAATAAAAGTCATAAAAAAATTCAGAAAGCTGGAACAAAATTATAAACGCAGCACATATTGCAAATTACAAAACCGTCAAAATGACGGTAGCCGTTTTTCTAGTGTTAAATCGAGTTCGTCAGTGGAATTCTTAAATTAACGGTGGTTTTTACCGTTGGTTTGAATAAAACTTACAATTTTAATGACCAGTATACGCACGTGCTTAAAATTAAAGTTTTTAGCATTAAGATATTCCCCATGCACAATACAATGGATTAAAATAAAATCCGAAATTCATTGATTGAATAATTGATATTTTTTTTCTTCTAAAAGTCAATTATTCCCATATATTTTCGTTCTCCATCGGTGCTGCTCTATCAGAAGATTCATCAAGTGCCAAACTACATTCTACACAATTATTTATATCTTTATGCAAATGAGTTAATAAACCTACTGTTGTTTCCGAGATTTGGAGTTTCAACTTATGGTAACTGGAATGACGCTTATTAATTTTAGAAGATTAGCATTATTGGGATCCAATATCTTGACTGTGTGTCAGTAATATTTTTCTTAATAAAAACCCCATCAGTACATGGTCGTTTCGTTTGCGTGATGTTCCACACTATTTTAAAACTCACTTCTGTTGCGGTTTTATTACTTTCAGTAAATTTTGACACGAAATTGACTTGATTGTTAATTGAAGATTTTAACGATTTTAGTTTCTTAATTCGTAACTCAGATTTTGCCGGATATTGAGGTGTAAATTTGATGTGTAATTTTTCATAATGACATTTTAAATTCCTTACCTTTAAATTACTGACTGTTGAATTACAAATTAGGCAGACAGCTTTACTATTATTCTCTGCGAAAAAAAAAAAGCGTATTCTTCTTCCCATTATTCTTTAAAAAATGTTTTTTGTCGACATACTTGCACTTTCACTTATTTTCAAATGTCATTTGGGTAAATATGCTACGATAGTAAATTAATAAAATTAAATAATATCAAAATAATATGGATTTTAAATTATTACAATAGTTTTAAGAATAAAAATAGTCTTAATTTTAAAGTATTTAAAGTTTTATCAGAAGTTTAACATTGAATTTTAATGTTATTATACTACTGGTATATAACTATAACCTTATTAAATTAACACAGTAAAGCCCACTTTATATTTTAATCCTATATCAATAATTTGTTTTAAGTGAAAACTAAAAAAAATTCTTCACAATTTAAAACAAAACTTGCGAAGAATAAGATAATACTGACTTTTAAATTAAAATAAACATAAGTTATATCACATATTTCATTTTATAATCATGCAGACTAAAGTATGTTTTAAGTAGAAATTGAATCTATTTACTGATATTGTGAAGAGAGAGAGAAATGCTAATTACGTTTTGTACACAGGAATCCAACGTCTTGATGATTTGCACGATTCATCTATTTAAAATAAAGAATAAAGTTGAGATCATTCACTCTGTTTCAATCCGAGTTCTTTTAAAATAATATCAGAGAAAAAGGGAGTGCAAGATATACGAGGGAAAGCTATTAAATAACGAGGCTGACGTTGCTACAGAAGAAGTACGCAAGCGCCAAACGCCCACGACCGACTATTGTTTAATGCAAAACCTTCTATTTTGAATGCAGTGCCTCTAATTTCTGTAATTAAACCAGTATATAAACCCGTAGCCCTCGTTCGAATTTGAGTTTTTTTTTTTTTTTTTTTTTTGTTTGTTTGTTTTGTTTCGCCAGAAAAATGATAAGTAAGCAATAAATTGCTGTAAAATTTAACACGAAACTTGGAAAAATACCACTATTGAAATTTATAATTCATTGGTGAAGTGTATGGCAATGAATGTTTACCAAGTGCAAGGCACGTTTTTTTTTTTTTTTTTTTTTTTTTTTTGAGTGGTTTAGCGTTTTCAAGACTACCGAGAAGACGATTCACACCCGTGGTGCCTTTCCACGTCAAAAACGGATGACAATATTGACACAATCGTTAATCTTGCTCGATCTGATAGTTGGTTAAATATTCGTGCGATTGCTGAGAATATAGGAATTGTCAAAGAATTCGCGTACGGAAAATTTTTCTTCCAAGACAATACACCGCCTCATTACGCATTGTCTTTCAAGAGGTTTCTAGCCAAGTACAGCATCCCAGTATTAGACCATCCGTCTTATTTTGCGCCATGAAACTTCTGTCTGTTTCTTAAGGTGAAAATTTCAATAAAAGGAACAATATTTGAATCGTTGAAACTGTGAAAGAGAAAGAGGCACGCGTCCTGGAGGAGCTGACAGAAGACTTTCATCACTGTTTCGAACAACGAAAGATCAGCATGGAGCGTTGTAAGGACAGAGAACGGGTGTATATGGAAGGTGATAATAAGATAAGATACACTTGGACATCACCCATTACTTTAAGAATTCAAGTACGTTTTATAACATCGATGAGGTGAAATTTGAATTTTCGGTCGTATGTTCGCAGTTTTTGTATTGTAGTAGATGTTAGATACACATAAATTTAAGTCTTAGTTTTAGGGAAATCCTCCATTTGAAGGTTGTTTAAACTGCGTTTTTCAAAAAACGAACCGTGTGTCAATATAAGGTTGAGCATTTGGCGATTTTTCGAACCGCCTTAATTCAAAATGGTGTAAAAATAAACCTTGAATAAAGAAAGTTTTGTTGTTTTATATCATTTCATTCAATTATTACGTTATCGATCATAAACATAGATAAGTTTTTAAATAAATACTGAGAAAATGTGCTACCAAAAACAGAGCAAATGGATTTTAAAAATTAATACATAGACACGTTGTCAATGAATCTATATCAGAAGATTGTGAAGTGTGGTTAATTATGAGAAACACGAGAGAAAAGTAAGTCGTGAGGTAAGCTACAGTTACGAAGAAGTGAAGTTTATTATATCAAAGGAATAATAAACTTGTGTCCCCGTAACCACCGTTGGTTACGGGGACACAAACTATCAGCGCCAGCTGTTTCAGAGAGTCACGAGAATTCGGATAGCTGGTTGAGTTTAGTTCGGTTTTGGAGATGACGAGAGATGAGTGTGGAGAATGATAAGAGAACCAATGAGACAATCGGTTCAGTTTAGATCCGAAGACCTGATTTAAATGCATTAAAGGCATAGATCCCTATTCGGCCTACACGAATTCTGAACAAGTGTATTAGTATTACAGCAACTAGGTTGAACTGTGTCGAACCGAAGAATACTGAACAAATATACATTTCAATTCCTATGGTTGCATGAATTAAAAGAAATTTAATACATGAAAAAATATTTTTTTCATTAATTAATTGAGTCACAATAAATTTCTTGAAAATCCGCATGCGGCTCGCCAGCCACCATTTGGCACCGTTGCTATCTACAACTAAACATCTCGTTCAATTCGCACAACCCCCCCCCCCTCCTTTTTTTTTTATCCCCGTTAAGCGATGTTTTGCCTTATCAAGGTTACAAGAAATTTTTAAAATTAATTTTGTTTCATATCTCCTATCCCTTAAGCATGTATTATTCGAAAAGCTGAATTACTTCATCTGCTTTTGAAGATTTATCTATAGCTTAATTGTGATTGCTTCTAAATCCCATAAGGATTTTAACTATTTAGAAATTACTGTTTCATAAACGCAGATATTCAAAGTAATGTTATGTCGAACAATAAATCCCATATTCAAATAATTTATTCTCCCCATTACTCTCTTTTCAAAAAATTTCTCTCTTTCTGTCAATCTTCTGGTTAAAGGAATCCTTAAGAGTAAACTCCTAATCGTTCTCTTGTTATGAATTTCAACAGCATGTGATTTACAAGCCTTTCAATACAGCAAAATTTATCACATGTGAATCAAGCACATACTAACTACTTTATTTTTATTTTCCAGTTTTATTATTGCCAAGAAGGTAGTAGAAATAACGTTTCACATTAAGAACAAGAAGACGCTGAATTTACAACTGTTTTATTTTCTCTATTGTTGTTTTTCACCAATTCTGCATTCGATTTTATAATGACGTGTATGGAACATTAATAACTAAAAATGATTCTTTATGAATTTTGCTTGCCCTCGAGTTTGCCAGAGTTTTCTTGTTACTTAAATAGAACTTGGATTCCCGGCATTTCACTTCCGTTTTCAAAAATTCGAAAAATTCGGTTATTACTTTTTTTTGACGGTTAAATTCTAGGATAACTCCTCGGGCAATAATTCAGTAAAACGTGACACAGCAAGTACCCAACATAACATGGTGGGTTTCTAAAGAGCTGACATGTATTACAGTTCATCGTATAATATTCTTAATGAAATTGTTCTTGGATAACCTTTAACACTTTCAAGATTTAATAAACAGTTAATGTCCGAATTAATAGTTAAGTCCTTCCTACCAAACACTTTGTTTAAAATATGTATCGCTGATATATAAAATTATATTTATTTAGCTATGTATCACTATTAACATTCAATGCTATTATTCCTCGCATTGATTTTAAGTAACTGAAATTATCCACGGAATAATGGATTGTGATTTGTGTCTCAACCAATTCAAACTGACTCCAAAACTCAAGCCAACTGCTGGACTTTCCAAAATACTTATTTACACCTAATTACGGTGTTTTGACCAATATCTGTGATTTTGTATTTTGATCAAACATATTCTCAGAAAATTCGAACTTTCTTTTCGTTTTATAAAGTTAGTTTCTACTTATGAGTCTATATTGCCTCAGTAACCTAAATTTGCAAATAACTTTTCTTTATCTTAACCGGAATTCGAACGACGATAAATCTTAAAAAAATGCTTCCTTGAAGAAACTTTAAATATTCCAATTTATTAATAGTCTGAAACATTGAAATTCTAAAATCATCACTGCTACTAAGTTTTATATTTAAAGTAGATTTGATTTTGAGATGCAACTTCGTACACGATCTTCTCAGTATTGATTCATTTTTTTTTATTTCTTTTGACTTCTAACATATTAAAAAAAAAAATAATTTAACTTTAAGTTTTATAGATAGCAACACATTTCTTAAAAAATAATCTAAATTAACTTTACAAATAATTCAAACTAATTTTGGCATCAACATTCCTACAGAATAATCAACACGGTCAAGTCAAATGAGGAAGATCAAATCTAATTTTTTTTTTTTAATCTTCTGTTTGATTCACAAAAAGGAATTCTAAAAAATAAAATAAGTCTATATATACAATTAAAATCTAATCTAAAACATCTGAGAAATTCCACTACATTTATTGCAGAGTTGCTTCGATCAAATTTTTGATCTATAAAACTCTTAAGTGATCTATTCGAATTCGAACGTATAATAAGATTAATGAATTAAAATACATTATTAGTGCTGTTCATCTGCCATAGACAGAGATGTTAACAGTTTCCCATTAAATATGCAACATCTTTTCACAACGACCTTAATGAAATATTTCCCTTTCAAATTCCAGTACACTCTTCGAAAAGATATCATTGAACTGCTCTAAATTTCTTAATGACAACATCATACAATATTATTTCTATTCCTTCCAACCGATACAAGATCATTTTCACGAGATTCAAATTTCTCCACAGTACAGCTGTTATGAATTACAAATCTGATTTTGTTAATTTTCTGACAAGTAGCTGAAAATTCGATTTGATACCGCAAAGTTTTCGTATAATAAGTTTTGTTATTGGCAATTTTTTTTACATATTTTTAAACAGAACCCAAGAGAAGATCTATATGTAAAATTCATTAATCTTAAGATTGTTATAAATTTTTGTAGCTAATTAGGTGCCAAATATTTCATTAAAATTTCATAATCTTATTCCACTAATAAGTGATTATTTTTCTTCATATATGATGAGTTAAATTTCATTTTTTTTTTACTCCACTCTAGGATGAATCTAATATCGACCATTCAGAAACATCAATCAATGTTTATACATCGACTGAAAACATTTATTAACGCCGCACTGAAAGAAAACACGAAGACTGTCAACGACGAGCTTCGGTCCAGTAACGAGATCGACATCTGACCTGGCACCTCCCTTTTCAAACTTCCACATAGCTTCAATGGGAGGACTTGGGTCCTCGACCAGAATTAACTTCCATCAGCCTTGCTATACGGCTTGTCTTTCGAGTCATCAGGGCTCGAAACCAATATTCGATGTTAAGAACGACGGACTCGAGACCACGATCATGGCCACTAGATTACTGTTTATAGTTTGAAGTTAGAGTAATTAAATATTGAATAATTTTAATTATTTCACTTTTGAAACTTTTAATCATTACTACTATGTTTCTTATATAAACTGATATTTAGTTCCTTTATTATGATTTTCATAATTTCTACTAAATATTGAAGTATATCTATTCATATTTAGCGATCTTCTTTACTACAATCAAATTTAAAAAAAAATTGTGTTACATAATTAAAATTTTCTATTTGTTGTTTATTATGTATCGGCGAAAGACAAGACTTGATTCTCAGGTGATTCAGATGGGCTTAACCACACGACCAAATTCATCTTTCACCATCGCGGTTTATTTCATAGGTAATCCACGCTCTTTTGTCAAGCAACAGCTCTTCTTCATTGCCTTCATAACCATAATAATTAGCGGTTTCACGTGTAGTGCTTCTTCAGATTCCATCTTAATCTGGGGAATCATCAATTGGCTGGTATGCTTTTTTTCATAAATGTATATACACTCATGGACAAAAAAAATTAGCGCACCAAGAAGGAGTCGTCAAAATTAAACGAAATTTACATACGTAATGACTACTTTGATATAAGAAAATGATTAGAAAATCAAGGAAATAGGATCATTTATTTCAGAGAAAAAGGCAAAAGAACGGAGGATTTAATACCCTGTTGAACCCCCTATAGCGCGAATGCACAATGAGATACGATCGGGAATTGAGGCATACAAGTTCTGTATGATGTCTTGAGACATTTCGTTCCATATTTGCTGTAACCTTGCTTCTAGTTCGATCAAACTCGTGGGATGCCCAACTCGCCGTCCCAAATGAGCCCAGATATGCTCGATTGGAGACAAATCTGGGGATCGGGCAGGCCAAGGAAGAGTAGTGACAATGCGGAGACACGACTCCTTTGCCGTGTGAGGCCGAGCATTGTCTTGTTGAAAAATGGCTCCCGGGAGCCGTTGCATGAGTGGCAACACATGTGGTTGCAGGATGTCATGGACATACCGCTGGGCTGTCCTGGTGCCGCGGATCAATACTAGGGGTGACTGTGTATTGTAGGCAATGGCAACCCATACCACCACACCAGCTGTGGGAGCGGTGTGTCGCTGCAAAGCAAAGGCAGGATTGAGGCGTTCACCACGGGGTCTTCACACACGAACACGATCGTCATCACTGCTGAGATTGAATATGGATTCGTCGCTAAAGACTACCTGGTTCCATTCCGCTGCAGTCCAGTTTTCTTGTGAGTAGCACCACTCCTAACCGAGGCGTCGATGGGTGGGCGTCAAGGGCAGCACACGTAATGGGCTCCGCAATCCCAAATGTCTTTAAGCCAGACGTCTTCGTATGGCTCGAGAAGACATAGGGGCCTCTAGTGAAGGTGCTACCTGTGCCTGGATGGCGGCCGATGAAGCAGTTGGCTGTACACGTGCATTTCTTACGATGTGGTGGTCTCCTCGACGACTGGTCTTTCGAGGGTGTCCTGAGACTGGTCTTCGAGTAAATGACATCTCTCGGATCCACTGGTCCCAGCACCTTCTCACAACACAATCAGAGCGGCCTAATTGACGAGCTACTCGTCTAGCTGACCACCCAGCTTCCATCATGCCGATGATTCACTCCCTCTCAAACTACGACAGCTGCTCATATTGTCTTCGAAAACGACGTAATGGCATGTCTACCTCAGCTCTTCCTTTGTAAACGATTCAGCACACTCAAACATGCTTTGGTTACCTGTTTTATACTCCTAGGAGAACGACGTTAAATACCCTCTACCGGCTATACGTAATGCGCAATCACGCTGCATTTCTAATCATTTGCATATCTCCCCGACATATACCTTCATGCCAAGTTTCGTTACGTTCCCGCAATTTTTTCTTGGGGCGCTAATTTTTTGTCCATGAGTGTATTTATGATTACTTGATTTTTTTTTTTATAAAATCAGTAATGTTTCACGGATTTACAACACTTACACACTTCATCTCCATAAACGTAAGTAATAGGACACAACAGCGACTTATTTACAGGGTTTTTTTTCACCGCAAACGATTTTTACGATGCCTTCTACCACATTTTAAATATGCATGACATCAAAAAAAAAAAAAAAAACTTGTATACTTTGCCCCTATTGTGGTTTAAGCGTACAAGGTGTGATTATTAAACAATGAGACTGACGCTGTGTAAAACATTTTATTTGATGGAATACATATTTACTTATTATCACCTTCCATATATACCCCTCCTCTACTCCAACAACGCTCCATGCGAATTTTTCGTTGATCGAGATAGTGCTGAAAGTCTTCTGTTAGCTCCTTCAGGACGCGTACTGCTTTCCCTTTCACAGCTTCAATGGAACCAAATCTTGTTCCTTTAAATGAAAATTTCACCTTAAGAAAAGATAGAAGTCTCATGGTGCAAGATCCGACAAATAAGGTAGATGATCTAACACTGGGATGCTGTACTTGGCTAGAAACTTCTTAGCAAACGATATGGAATGACTTGTTCTTCCCCAATCCTGTTCGTTTTTTGCTTATTCTTTCAGAGCTCAGCAAAAACGGGGAATGTAGTAATGTTGATTCATAGTTTGACCTTCAGAAACCCAGGGAAGGTACACCCAAGGAATAACGAAAAAAAACCCCAATAATAACATTGCTCTGAATTTTGATTTGCTCATTCGAGCTTGTTTGGTTCTCGGTGAAGATGGGGTCTAACCAGTGCATGCATTGACGCTTCCTTTCAGGATCATTTGTAAAAACCCATGATTCTTCACACGTTATTATCCTTTCCAATAAGTTTGGGTCCTTTTCAATGGCATTCAAAGTGTCAGTATAAAAAGTTTTGTAAACTACTTGTTGTTTAAACGCAAGAATTTTAGGCACCTTTTTTGGCACGCATTTTTTGCATGTTAAAATTATTGTATAAAATTTGCTGTAAATTTGTCATTCCTGCACTCTCAGAAATCGCACGAATATTTAACTGACGGTCAGATTGAACCAGATTGCCGATACATACACCATTTTTCGCTCGCTATGAGATCTAACAATCAAAAGGTGTTGAAATTGTGTTTTGGCTATGTTAGATATATAGGATTGTCCATGACTGAATGTTTAAAGGAATTATGCAAAAAAATAATTTTAATTGAGAAAAAAAAAATTTTGAAAGTAATTTTTATAATACCATATATTGTTCCATTTAATCAAATTTGTTTGTATATCATTTCAATTCTATTTAATTTTTAATTATTCCAATTCTATTTTTATATCAGCTTTCTTTCAGGTATATATTTACATATATTAAGCTCAAAATTTATGTATATCATATTGTAGAGAGAGATTGCTTTTTCTCAATTTGCTTTTTTTAGGTTTTGTAATTAACTCTATTGCCCTAACTTTGCTTTCTGATATGTTTTTATAATTTCACTAAAACAGTCAAAAAAATTTGTAACAGATGATTTTAAAGAACTTAACCAAAAAACCAACAGATGGCGCTGTCCGCCATAACAGATGGCGCTAGCCGCCATAGGACTTTCTTCCCAACCTCTAGTAGTTAGTAGTTAGACTTTTGCGGTATGCGTGTGTATGTGGCGTGTTGTATGCATGTTTTATGTATCCCTTATAAATATTATTGGGATATATATCCGCCTGCTGTAAACCGAACAGAATAAAAGAAGTCCTTTCTTCAAACCTTCTAATCTTCATTAAAAAGATTCCACGCGCTACAAAATTGGCCCCCGAGCGTGGGACAGCGGCGGATTGACTTAGATAAGTAACTTTTGCTTATTACTTTCAAACATATTTTGAATGAATCACCTTTATCTTTTGAATTTATTCATAAATAATCTAATTTTAACGATTCTTTGAATCGATACTGTCTAAAAGACAATATTTCCTATTTCGAAATCATTGTTGCAGCGATTCATCTCGAATCTAAAGTATATCTTGATTTTGAAAATTAGCAATTCTGTATCTTATGAATTGAATAGTAATTTTAACGATTCATCTCGAATCGAAATTATATTTTGATTTTGAAAAATCAACTATTCTTAAATTCTAAACTGTCCCAAGTAACAAAAATTCCATGTTTTGAAACAATTCTTATATTCTTAATTAGAACTGTATGTATATAAAAAAAGATATAATATGCATATATTCACATATTTTCCTTGATTTGTGTGTTTCAAGCAATCCATTGCTTTAATATTATTATCTCTAAAATGAAACTGCATTGAAACTTTTATTTGAATGTGTATCTTAAGTTTTAAATTATCATATGTTTGAATGTACCCAATGCTTGCTATACGTCATTATGGTATAATTGTGTTAAAACGAAACTTTTGAAAACCTCTTTATTAATTTCTTGTATATGTTAATACCTAAACTATTTCAATGTTTAGCAGTCTGTGTGGTATTCCATTCTGAAAACAAATTACTAATATTTTGTAAATTATTAAGATATTCTGTTGTCATATAGAGCTAAATAAGATTCTCTAAATGAAACGAATTGAAATCGTATCTTTCTACTTCATTGCGATAGAACATGTATGTGTAATTTTTACTTGAACTGAAACTATTTTATTAGTTTTCTTTTCCTTTTGCTAGAATAAGCTGTTTTTTTTCTTTTCGCGGAAATGTATTCTCCCTCAAGTGAAGGTCAATTAGTCATAGCATCCTGTGTGTACTTTGGTACTTTCGTTTTGGTTTGGTGAATAGTGTATACTTTTATTTTGAATATAAATTAGATGAAAAGTGTTTTCATTATATGTATAATATATATATTCTATCTGTCTGAGTTTCATTCATACCAGATTTTTTTTTGTGTGCTCTTATAAATTAAATATTCTATTTGCAGGAAACGTATGTAAAATTTATTATCATTGAATGCTCTAATTGATTTCGCAACTTATATATATATATAATATATATTTTGATCTTGAATATTGTTTTACCGCAAGACAAGTGCTTTTATACATAACATTATAAATTATAATTTTATTCTACATATGAATATTATATTTTCAAACATTGAAAATTATCTCTGTAAAATATGTTATTTTATTTTATTTGAGTTAAAAAGGTGTTTAATTTTAACAATTGGTCAATCAATTAATTTTTATTTAAAACGAATTTTGAGTGTGTATTATTAGTGTAAAGAATTAATAGTGTAAAACATTTCAACATGGCAACATTTAGGCTGCGCTCGAAAAGAAGATTTAAAGACATTAGCGTAAGAGCTTGGGTTGGTAGTGGGAGAGAATTTTAAAATGATTCAACAGACAGAACTCATTAGTAAATCGGACAATTATGAAGAGCCTTTGGTTAAGGGTATGTTGCCAGTTATTACGGAAGAACGTGTTGCTAAAGAAGCTGCAGCGTTGTTAGAGGCAGAAAATGTTGAAAAAAAGCGAAAATATGAGTTAGAAAAACTTCAGCTACAGCTCGAATGTCAGCGCTTATCTGCCTTGGATGCCCAGTTATCAACTGAAAATTCACAAGGAATTAACAAACTCTCTAACTTTGAGTTAAATAATTTCAGCTCTCTGTTGCGAAAATTTGATCCGAAAAAAAGAAGAACTAGGAATTTTTTTTCAATGTCTTTGAACGACAGGCTAAATTCATGAAGTTGCCTGAGTCCTCATGGATCCCTTATTTAAATTAATCGTATCCTGCCATCTGATATTGCGTCTCTCACCGTTCGAGAACTTGTAGAAACACAAGAATATAAGAAAATTAAAGAAATGCTTCTACGAAGGCTTAAATTTAACGGAGACAAGTTCCGTCAGCTCTTTGTTCAACATAAGAAGAATCCCTATAAAACATGGAGAGACTTCTTCTTCGACATTTCTGGGTTTTTTGAAGACTGGCTAGAGGAACTTGATGTCCATGACTTTGAAAAACTGAAACAACTTATCATTGCCGATCAGATTAAAAAGAAAGTGCCTCCCGAGGTTAAAGAACATTTCATTGACATCTGGTCAGATTGGATCATTCCGCTTGATTTAGTTGAAAAGCTTGATGCTTATGAAAACGTCCGTTGTAGTATGAGGAAATCCACGCCATCATACCATCAAAAGAAAATGTTTCCTCTCAAACAACCACCTCAAGACAGAAAAACCCATTTTCAAAGAGGTAATAAGATTAAAAAAGAAGAACCCTCTGAAGTTGTATGCTATGGGTGTGGCACACCAGGTGTCATTAAACCAAAATGTCCTTCTTGTAAAGGAGAAGACAAGAGAAATCATGGAACTTTCAGTAGTGTGATTCTTCAATCTGCATCTTGTCCATCAAAACAGCTAGCAACCCTCGAAGTGACTATCAATGGAGTCATGGGTACTGCTTGCGCAGACATTGCAGCAACACACTCAATTGCTGGTGAAACACTGTACCATATTTTGAAGAAACAAGGAACAACCTTTTCAACTGGTTCTCTTACAGTGTATCTGGCAGATGGAAGAAAAATTGAGAGAGAAATTAATACCACCTGCGTGCAGATTCGTCTTGCAGGTCGTACATTACCTCTAAATCTTGTTGCCATTCCTGGGGCGAAAAACAACAACACCCTTTTGGGTATGGATTTTCTAGAATCATCTGGAATTGTTCTTAACGTAAAAAGGAAAACTTGGTTCTTTAATGACCAGCCCAAACGTCAATTTCACTTCGAAGAGCAGGTTCAAGAGTCCTGTGATGCTGTAAAATCAAATGTTTCTTAAACGGCTGCACCGTTAACCGTAAAAGAAACAGATCACCCTGATCTCTCACATGCAGATGAAGTTTATCATCTGACTTCTATACAGCAGTTGGAACTGAAAGATCACCCTGATCAATTACGTGAAGATGAAGGTACCCACCTAACTGCCATTCAGAAAAAGAAATTGAACGAACTCTTATTTCTGTGTAAAAATAGTTTCTGTCTAGGGGGAGAAGAAACCCCTTTCATCGAATATATTCTGCCTGTATCTGTTCCTCCTTATCGAGTGTCCCCCTCACGAAAAGAAACAATGAAGACTGAAATCGATAGACTCTTAAATGAAGGCATAATAGAACCTTGTGAGTCACCATATGCAGCACCTGTTGGGCTCATAACTAAGACAGATGGAACTATTCGATTTTGTGTCGATTATAGGAAACTGAATACCATCACTAAGACGGATTCTTATCCTCTACCACGAATTGATGACCTACTGCATGATGCTAAGCATACTCGGTATATGTCTACAATCGACTTAAAAGCTGACTACCATCAGGTGAATGTAGCTGCTGCGGACGGAGACAAAACAGCTTTCACGTCTCCTTTCGGGACGTACCACTTCATAAGAATGCCGCTTGGACTCAAAAACGCACCTGCGACTTTCCAAAGACTTATCGATAAGTTCAGAAATGGTCTGCAAGATGTTTTATCCTATCTTACCTTGATGATATAATAGTTTTATCAGAGACTTTCGAAGAGCACTTGAAAAATTTGGAAGAAGTTTTCCAAAGACTTTCCTTATTCAAACTGACCGCTAACCATGAGAAATGCAACTTCGTATCTTCAAAGGTCAAATACTTAGGACATTTTATTACCCCTGAAGGTCTACAAGTAGATCCTGATAATACTGCCTCAATTCAAAACATACCTGAACCCAGGACTGTAAAACAAGTTCAGTCCTTTCTTCAAACATGCTCCTGGTACAGGAGGTTCAATCCGAACTTTTCCGAAGTGGCTAGACCTCTCAGCAACCTCACTAAAAAGTCCTCCTCCTGGTGCTGGACAGAAACAGAACAAGCTTCTTTTAACACTTTAAAGACTTTGCTGATGACACCACCTGTTCTCAGGCAGTGCGACCCAAACAAACCATATGTTTTAGGCACTGATGCGAGTGCATCGCTCTTGGTGCTGTCCCCTTTCAAGGAAATGTAATTCCACCTGTAAAAGCTTTGCGTAGAAGAGGAAGACCTGTCAAGATAATTAAATCCAGCTCTCCCACTCCTGCCAATGCTCAAAAACACAAAGGTTCACAGAATACCTCATCTGCTGACCCCTGGTCGGGACGTCTTCGGGGTCAGAGGGGGAGGTTGTAACAGATGATTTTAAAGAACTGAGCCAAAAAACCAACAGATGGCGCTGTCCGCCATAGGACTTTCTTCTCAACCTCTAGTAATTAGTAGTTAGACTTTTGTGGCATGTATGTTGCGTGTTGTATGCATGTTTTATGTATCCCTTATAAATATTATTGGGATATATATCCGCCTGCTGTAAACCGAACCTAATAAAAGAAGTCCTTTCTTCAAACCTTCTAATCTTCATTAAAAATATGCCACGCGCTACAAAATCATGAATTTTGTCATTCAGTGTTTGAATCTTGAAAACTTAACCTTTTTTCAAGGACTAATCAGTTCATTCAATTTTTACACTTATTTCTGTAGTATTCTGCACACTTATTTCTGTAGTTTTCGTTATCATGTTGTTGGTTATTTATTATATTTTATACTATAAAGTCTTGTACACGTTACAAAAAATTCACAGCTCAAGTGTAAAAAAAATGCATCATATCTATTACGAGTATCATTTTAGAAATACGCTATGATTCAAAGTTACACAATTGTATTAATATATATAATTTGAAAAATTTGTTTTGATTATATTTTGCAATCTAATTATACAAAAAGAATTAGGGAAGGATTAATGAAAGATAGTAAATTGTGACTGGAATGTACAGTTTGCCTCTAAGCTATAACGAAAAAGTATGAATAACTTTATGGAATGTAAACGAAAGATTGAAGAGTATGGTGGAAGGTTTTGTATTGTTTTAGAAATTTTATATATATAGATTAAATTTTGATTGTTTAGTAATGTGTTTTATCATATTAAGAGTCATTCAAACTTGACTTCGAATGTACTTTGAATTTATTGCTTATAATATATTATAATTGTATCGTAAGATTCCATTTACATTTAAATAACATCAATTAATGTCTGATCCTTTTAAATAACATCTAATCAGAATAAGTTATGCACTTTCTACCCTATTATTTTGTTCTGTCTATTTAAATATACATTGTTACGTTTACTTTAAAAAAAACCGTTGTTATTAAAACAATAAGAGAAAATCTCAACAATAATCTCTTTTGTTGCTTGTAAATTTCAGAATTATTCTTTGCAGTTCACATAACCCTATTGTTGTGTTTCAAGACGTCTTGAATGTTACACAAGATCGCATTTTGTGCAAAAAAAAAAAAATTTTTCAACTATAAACAGGAAAAGAAATCCCCGATACATGTTTCAAAGTAAAAGCGCAATAAGGTAAATAAAAATATTTTCTCTTTTCATTATAAACTTATTAAATAACTAGATAGGCTTAAACAAATTATGTTAATGCTAATTCATAAATACGAGCTTTGCATAGTTTATGACTTATTAATCAATTAAACGAAATATAAGAAATCGGAATAAACTGTATATTATATTCTAGCATTGATAAATAATGTGGATCATAAGAGATTTATTTTAAAAGAGTTTTAATAAATGGAAAATAATATCTATAAAAAAATAATTTTGAAGAATTTTAATCAATTTGAATTTAAAACAAACCTTAATACCTATCATTTCCTATAAAATAGAAAAGTTATGAAATTTTAAAAAGTTGATTTTCGTATTTTTAAGCACTTAACAAACATTAAAGAAAACCATTGTATTTTATAGTAATTAAAATCATTTGCTAGTATTAAACAATATCAAAAAATTAAAAGCTTAATCTTTTCAGTGAAATAAATAATTTTTATTGTGAAGCTTATAATTTGTATCTTAAAAAAATTATTCTTAAATTTATAAAACAGTACCCGTTAACAGGTTTCATTAAATTTGAACTAATAATTTTTTTAATATTGTTTCAGTTTTTCCTATTACATGATACGGAAAAAAATATATACGAAAAAAAAATATTGAAAAAATTATTTTCAACATATAGTAATTTTTTTAAAAGTAAGGAAAGGTTCCTTTAGTTAATTAAAGCCATATTAGTGTGAAAAGAGGTACTTCAGGGAAAAGGTACATTAGAAATTTATTGTATTTGTACTATTCGTATACACTCCAAATTTTCTGTTAAATTATAATGATGTTCCATGGTATTTCTTCAATTTGCAGCTCACATTTTTCACAAAATTATTCGGTTGGCAAGATTTTCAAACTACTTTTACTTTTAAGATAATGATTAAGATTATCATAACAAAATTTATTTACAAAAGAACTGAATATATATGGGAAATACTTGCTATCCACATATCAACATGTACTTACTATTAGTTTAAGGTAAATCACTAAGCCTATTGAAACTTAGTGATTAAGATCTCAAGCTATAAATTCCAAATCATTCCTAGTCTACTGCTTGTCTTATTTACTTTCTAGTTTGTAATATACTTCTTTGTCACTCGGGTGTAGAGTATTAGACAAGTAATTTTCAAAAACCGTTTATTCTCGCTTTAAATGAGGAGGAAGGAACTGTGGCAATGAATCCATTGTAAAATGTATCGATCATTCCCGATTGCAAGAAAAGGCCTTAAATAGGCTTAAGCTAAAAGGCTAAATTTAACCATCTAGAAGACTCTTAAGTCAAATCTAAGAAAATAAGTAGTTTTAAATATAATTGTTACTCACATGCTGTTATTATTTCGAAAAGTATCTCTGAAATCACTGTCTCCTTTCTCTAAGCGCCTTTTTAAATCAGTCACCTTCAAAACGCAATTTTGCATAAAATACGTATTCTTCCTCCAGGCAAATGAGAAGTTTGAGAAAGAAACGAATCATTTTACACAATTGTCAAAGTGTTATGTGTTACTACTGCTCAAATTCATTCAAGACAAATTCAAAAAATGCTAATATCCTATCTTACAATATCTTAAATGGTGGAACTTGGAGAAATGTCACTGAAACTCTGGAGATAAGAATTAGGCGATGGAACAAACTGCCTATCTGGCGTTATTACGCCACTGCAGTGATATTCTTGTTAAAATACATGTTAAAACATGGCACTTGAAATGAAGTAGCTTAAACAAACTTAGCTTCAATGTTAGCATCATAACAGACAAAGATATGTAGAATCATTTGAAAGAAATGCAAAAGCATAATTGTACTAATAAGATCTAAGAAGTATATTCTCATCGGTGTGATTAAATTATCCTTTGGTTAGCAACTATAAGAATGAATCTTTACGAGAACCATCGTAAATGAATGGAAGTAAAAATTACATCAACGAACGCTGACGGTGAGGCATGCAAGAACTCGCGAATTTGAATTTTAAAGTCCAACTTCATAACCATCTAAAAAATTTGAACAGGTTCTATTAGATTCAGGGTATGTTAAAAATGTTTTATTCTCTTTCAATAACTTTTCTGTTAATGAAGTATTCAAAAATAGAAAAAGTAACCATAACTTCTGATGAAACATTTTTCTTGTAAATATGCAATGCGATAAAACTCCTAGCGGATCAAATGTCTTTGAAGAATTTGATCGAACTTTTTTTTTTTTTTTTTTTTTTAAGAAAAAAAAATTTTAACTTTAGAGTGAGAGAAAAAACATACAAAGTTGAATAATAAAGAAGTCCTAAAATCCTTAAGTCCTTACTTGATAATAATTTCACTAAAAGTTTCATTCATAGAAATATCTTCAAATTTTCAGGAAAATTGGATCTCTACTTTCTAAAATTAAACACATTGTTTTTCAGTTCATGAAATAATTCCTTATATTTTTAAATAACATTCTCAATGTAATTAACTCCCCAAAATAATTTTTCCATTTAAAAGACATTTATAATCATTTTAGATCAACTAATGATTTATTTACATCCTGTTGCCCTATTTCTTGAATACTGTTTTAGATAAAAATGGAGCAGATGGTGTACAATATGTGTAAACATTTATTCTATACGTTTAAATTTCGAAGTTTAAATCACTACCGAATTTCGATAATTTTAATCTTCATCCACTACAGCAATTTATTGAAATACATTATTTTTTTACATTTACAGTAAATACATATTGATATGCTATGGAAATTCAACAATATTTAAAGCAAATCCCTTTGAACTATTTAACCTACCTAAAATCTAGATTTTAATGATGTCATATTGTCATTACAGACTTGAAACAGCTCTTTCATATGCATTCTGAAACTTTTTTTGGCTTTTGAAGGGAATGGTGTGGATTAAAAAAAAAACGCACTTATATTCTTCATTAGAGACAATACATGTCATATGATCAATATAATCATATTTAAATATTTAATTTCTATACTCATCCATATTTTTATTCTTTTGAAGCTGGGTTTCCATCGACCGTTTGTTCGATACCAAGTTTACTTTATTATTAAGGATATAATTTTTAGAGTTTCAACTTCAAACATACCAATCTCCTAGATTTTATGATTAATCTCTAAAATAAGGTTTATACAAAATTGTTCCTCGTCATTGAATTCCCTCCAGAGACAAACAACATCATTTACTTTATAAAATTCTTTTCAAATTTATCAACATTAACTTCCAATTGTATCGCACAATTAAATTTAAAAGTAAGCCATCCGTTATTTTCAATTTCCCTTTCCCCGACATTTCTCAACAGAAAACTCTCTTTTGAACTTCTGGCGTATATTTTCTGTACCCAAATTATTTCCAGCTATTTGACAACTGAAAAATATACTCTACTCTAAATAAACAAATCAATATCTCCCGAGATCATAAATTTGGTTTTGCTAATTGTATGTAATTTTAATGAATCAAACTCTAAGCATCTAAAGACTACAAAGGTTAAAAAGATACTAACCTTAGAAGAACATGTGCCTCAACCTTAAATTTAAAACACTTATACTGTTGGGAATTCAGAACCACATCTACAGTGCCTCAAATACAAACAATACTTTTGCTTCCAACCTCAAAAATAGTTAATCTAGCATTTTTTATTTTATTATTATTATTATTTTTATTTGAGTAAATCCATATGCTGAATATTGCTTTTCAAAACGAATGATACGGGTGGGGGGGTCAGCGTTATCGAAACATCTCTATTCTCCTTATGAATCCGGAATTCTTATTCCCGGGGTGAGAAAAATCGAGCTGTGTGTGTTAACTGAATAATTAGAAGTAAAAAGGGCAATGATATCTTAGTGGATTCCTGCTTAGGTTTTTATATATATATATATATATATTCTGTAAACCTAACATTAAAAATGTATTTAAGATTAAACAAAACAAGAGAGAGTAACAAAGGAATAAAACTCAATATTTTTTAAATCATTTCTAGTTTCTATTTTGTGTGAATTTAGTTTTGTTAATAACTTTTTAAATCTTCGTTAACAGATGTAAGCAGATAAACCAGGGTTACGAAAATATTTTACCATATTGAAATTGTATTTCGTTTTTAAGAATTTCCTTTAAGGAATTTTGTTATGAAATTTGGTTTTATTTCTTAAAGGTATTTTTCGAAAAATATTTCAATAACCTTATCATTATCATTAGATCTTTTAAACATGTAGTGTCTTCAAAATCCTTTTTTTTTTTTTTTTTTTTTTTTTTTCCCCTATAAGAATCTCTTTTTTTTTTATCAATCCGCTGGAAAAAAGTAACTAGAACGTTTTGTAGACTGAATCTTACATATAGTATTTCCATTCCTTTTTTTTTATTTTTTTATGTCGAACTTCTGAAAAAAAAAACCTGTACTTTTTAAAAAATAATTATGAAATTTATGTTCATTATCATATTTGACTCAACAGCCCAGGGTAGGCCAAGGCCTTTTGAAGATTCCTCCAAAGTAGCCAGCCTTTTGCCTTAGTCTGTCAGTTCCTCTGCCCATTCACCTTAAAATCCAGTTCAAGAGAATCAAGCCATCATAGTTTTTGTTTTCCTCTTTTCCGACAAATAATAGGCTTTGCAACAAAAATCTTTACTGAATTTTTCTCATCCATTCTAACATTATAAAAATTCCAGTTCATTCGTTTTACTTTAATACATTTAATGAAATCAGGCTCATTAAAAATTAGATAAATTTCAGAATCAAAACGTCTTCGGCCAAAGGCCATTATTAAATTTTTATTACAAACAATTTTGAAAGGTTGCACATTTTTTTTTTTTTTTAAGATTTTTTTTATTTTCTTTCTAAATGTTTAAATTTTTTTCTCTCCTTACTCCGATCTTCCTTAATATCAGCAAGATATATGATATTCATACAATCATTTTTAAAATTTTAACAGGAAAAAAGTGATTTCTTAAAAATCCTATTTTTGAACAGTTTCAGATTCCCACTCGGAACCTTTCCCTGTTGATATGATATTTCACGTTTAATGCTAATTCAATATTTTTATAATTATGGGGATATTTTAAAGTTATTATGGAAATATTTTTAATAATTGTTCCATCTTTTGTTATTTATATGAATTAAAAAAAAAACGCGTACATTTTAATATCTGTCCACTGTTACCATGGTATGCCTGCTTCAACTTTTTGAACATTAATTTTTTACTTAATTATGGATTTCTAATTACTCTTTTATTTATTATAATAGTTATGAAGAGAATGTGTTTCTTTCATGTTAGGAATGGAAAATACACACACCGTGAATTAAGCTCTTTCGCTTTATAATTTTATATAAACTGTTTAATTGAAACAAAAACTGAGCAGAATAGATATTAATTCATTTTTATCGAAAAGAATTTTTCCATCTTTTACCTTACCGCCGTATGACTCTTTCTGAAGTAATATTTATATAATTTATTCTACAGAGGTAAATAAAGGAAATAAATACTTTCCTGAAAACTTTCAATTTGATACAATAAAAAAGAAAGATAACCGTATAAAGATTCTTAAAAATTGAAGTAGTTTCAAGAGGCATTAGTATGTTGGAAAGATAAATCTCAACTTTAGAAAAAAAATTAAAATTCTCTATGAATTTTTCAAAAAAAAAAATGCTGAAATTTTGACACTTTAATAAATTTAGAATGTTATAATATATTTTATTTGTAAGATAAACATGTTTGTATGCCTAATTAGCATGACTATTTATTGGTGAAATTTCCAATTCTTGTTTTGATGAAGTGGTTCATATAATATTACAATTTACAGTCGTTTTTATCTTTTCTAAGAACCCAATCTTCAGGAAGTCTTGCTCTTTCTTTGTTTCAGTCGTTAAGAATTTCAGTATAAAATACAAACAACAGTTTTATTTTCCCCACCTTCACTCAAAAAATTTCATTATTTGGGCAGAAAAATTAATTTTTACACGCTATTTATTGACGCAATCTTCAGGTAAATAATTTTTATTAAATTTTAAATCACAATGTATTATTATTATTTGAAAAACTATAAGTAGTAATAATGAGCGGAAAATAATATAGTCTTGAGACGCTGTAAAATAATTATATTTACTTCATAATTACTCTAGCAATTAATTCTAATATATTTCATTGAACAAAATAGTATGAAAAATCCAAGATCATTCAAAAAATCAGCTGTGAATAACTCGAAAACGCAGTTAAGCAAAATTTAATAAATTATTTTATTTCGAAGGAGGCTGGTAATGGTCACTTTTTTTTTTTTTTTTTTTTTTTTTTTTTTTTTTAAAAATTGTCGGCCAATAATTATTTTTTTTTTCCCTCCATTATTAAGGTAATAATATATGAGGAAAAATCATAAGTATTTGGTAATAAGATATATGAAATTACTTAAATGATACGCAATCCTGAAAGCTTAAGAAAAACTTACCTGCTTGCGGCTTTATTAAGAGAATAAAAATTGTTTAACTGAAGGACTATTATCTTAAACATTAAACTCTAATTTACTTCTATTAAAAGTGAAAGTTTTTTTCTAATAATTTCATTTAAAAAAAATAAGATGAAAGAAAAACGGTTCGTTTTGAAGGAGTCTTATTTAAAACATTAGAGGAATCTCTCCTTCGAGGGCCATTTGTTGATACGAAATAGCAGAAACTTATGGATGGACCTTCTATGCTGAATATACCAATTTTCACATTTAACAAAAAATAAATGAGATTTTAAGAAATAAGGAGTCATGTTTCATTTTCCATTCGAACGAAATTACTTTATAATTACTATAGAACTATTAAGGTAATATTAGTAATTAATAAAAGAATAATAGATATTAGATTACACGAAATATGAAATTATTTATAGGATTCATATTCTTGAATTCTTAAAAAAAAAAAAATCTATTTAAGTATTTACGATAGTAAAAATCACGCAATTTTTTTTTTTAAATTTTAATTTACTTTTATTTTATTCAAATTACTTTAACTTAATTTCTATTTACTTTTATTTCATTCAAATTACTTTAATATAATTTATATCTACTTTTATTACATATCTTCAATTTACTTCACCAAATAATTCAGGATTTCTTAAAGAACATCTTTATTTTAAATTATTTATTTTAATAGTATCAATTAAAATATAAAACACTTTTCAGAAAACAGGATCCTAGGAAAATTACTGAATGACAAGAGGAAAACACTTTATTACTAAGCAGAGAGATTTCCCCGCGGGTCGCCTTGCTAATGGATACAACAAATTGGCTTCTGTGAAGAACAACTTTTTAGCGATCAACCTTTTACTACCAATGAGAATTTCGAGTGAAAAAAATCCCGGTTTCTTCAGTTTCCTCTTGCGATTTAAATAAATTATCCAGTATTACACAAGAGCAGAATTTAATTCAATACAATTTGATTTATCGGAATGAATTTTAATTTGAACAAAAATAAACAAATAACTTCCTATCTACCAATGTTAATATTACATAAAAGAAGTGTTTGAGATGAAAATGTAATATCAGCTTATTTAAAGTAAAACAATGGTTATTTAAATGACTACATCCAAACTATATGAAAATTACTTTTAACAATAATTATAAAACATTTGCCATGAGGAAAATAAATAACTTTGACTAGTTTCTATTTGAAAATAATTTAATATATCCGGTTACGAATAAAAAACCATTCCATTTCTTACTAAAATATTGTTTAGCACAGCGTTTCTTAAACAGTGAGTCGCGATCCGTTTAGGTCGCGAATATTAGTCGAAATATTGTGGGATCTAAGATCTGCCGATCTACCATCTCAGATCGTAGATCAGCTACCATCTCAGATCATGATGTCCCCAAAACACCGTCTAGCGCTTCGAGGGAGATTCGGAAGAGTTAGATGGAAAGGGATCGAAAAGCTGAGCAAAACAGTTGAGGGAAACTGTGCTGGACGTTATATTTATGATTACGCGAGTTTAATTATTTTGTTTGTGTTTTTTAATGTTCTGTCCTGCGTTAGAAAATAAACTGTGTGTGTAATAAGTAATCGTTCCTTTGAATCTTTACATACACCACAGTATATTCTAAATCTATGTGGAACTCAATTATAAAATCGTAATGCTGGTTAATTTGGGCTGTAAATAATATTTACATATTAAAAAAATACCCTTAAGTGCATTATTATTATCGCGTTTTGCATTGCAATTGCAGCATATTTCGGAATCAAAATATGTATGGTTCAGCGCAATACAGGCGAATAAGTCTCGGCGCTGCTGCGACTAGTAAGAAAACTAACAGGTCAATTTAAAAGTCCATAGTAAAACACTTTTTTTTTTGGCAAAATTAGTTTTTTTTATTCAATATAATTCCCTTCAAGGGTGATACACTGATTATAGCGACCCTCCAACTTTTCGATACCATTTTTGTAGTACGATTTGTCCTTTGCTTCAAAATAGGCCTCAGTTTCGGCGATCACCTCTTCATTCGACGAAAATTTCTTCCCAGCGAGCATTCTTTTGAGATCTGAGAACAGGAAATAGTCGCTGGGGGTTCAGATCTGGAAAATACGGTGGATGAGGAAGCAATTCGAAGCCCAATTCATGGATTTATGCCATCGTTTTCACTGACTTGTGACACGGTGCATTGTCTTGGTGAAGCAGCACTTTCTTTTTCTTCAAATGCGGCCGTTTTTCGGCGATTTCGTCCTTCAAACGGTCCAATAACGCTATGTAATAGTCGCTGTTGATAGTCCTTCCTTTTTCAAGGTAGTCAAAGAAAATTATTCCATTCGCATCCCAAAATACAGACGAAATAACCTTGCCAGCCGACTGTTGCGTTTTCCCACGCTTTGGAGCGGGTTCATCGTGTGCAGTCCACTCGGATGACTGTCGATTGGATTTCGGAGTGAAATGATGGAGCCATGTTTCATCCATTGTCACATATCGACGCAAAAACTCGGGTTTATTACGCTTGATCATCTTCAAACACTGCTCCGAATCATCAACTCGTCGTTGTTTTTGGTCGAAAGTGAGCTCGCGCGGCACCCACTTTGCACAGAGCTTTCTCATACCCAAGTATTCGTGAATGATATGATGTACACGTTCAGTTGATATCTTTAGAGTGTCTGCTGTTTCATTCAATTTCAATTTACGGTCATTCAAAATCATTTTGTGGATTTTTTTTAATGTTTTCGTCGGTAACAACCTCTTTTGGGCGTCCACTGCGTTCACCGTTCAGTGTCCGGAAACTTGCACCAAGCCAAGTTTCTGCTTCAACTGTATTTTTTTCCCTTCAAAAAGCAATATTTTATCAACACGCGAAATTCCTTTTTATCCATTTTTTTCACAATAACAAAAGTTGCTTCACTCAAAATGCTATAATTCACAAACTAATGATCCGACAGCTGTCAAATTTATACACGCATCTTTTGAGGGTTAGGGCTAACTAAAAAACATATGGATTTAATTCTAGTAGCGCCATCTGTGTGTCAGGCCGGGGACTTTTCAATTGACCTGTTAGTAAGAATGCACAGTTGTTTCCATTACTTCACAAATGTATACATCCCCACAATAACAATAGTACTGTATAACGTAATTGTTTTATTTGATTAAGATTGATTTAATAATTATAAAAGAGAAGTTATTTTATTTAAATTTCAATATAAAATTATTTTTTACTCAAGGATAATATAAATGATGAGTATTTCATTTTAATTTAACAAAATAAGTTTTCATTAAAAAATTGAGTAAATTAAAATTTAAAGAATTATTGATTATTTTTAAAAATAAATTAGAAATGAAACAATGTGCTTTTTATTTTATGTTTGCATGTGTAAGAGTTAAGCAGGTCGTTCGAAATTTTTAAGCGTGGGAGTAGGGTTGTCAGACTACTAAAATTAGGTCAACGCTTCTCTCAATATGACTTGTTGAGAGTCTTTGATGAACAATCAGAAATTTTTCCCATACAGGTGTGTTGGAAGAGCTAGTAAAATGAAAAACCTAGAAGGCTAGAAAAAGCCAAATGGCAAGAGAATTTTCATCCTATGAAGACCTGATTTTTGAACTGAAACTTACGCAAAGTGCATTTAAATTAAAGGGTGCATAGAACAAAAAAAATTAAGGGGGTTTGAAGTCGCCGGACTAAAATGTTTTAAAATTTCAGGTTTAACATATTGATAATAGTATTAATACAGCTTTCATAATTTTGCACGAAACTATAAAAAACTTCCATTGCATAATAGTTCAAAACTAAATTTTAGAGAGATCATTTGAAATGTTTTGTTGTATGAGTAACAAAAAATTTTTTTTAATGATCGTTCGTAAAAAATAAAAATTTGAGTATTGTTAATTTATGCAGGAACAATTTTTCCCCACTTAACCGTAACCTAACTACAATTCATCAAATGTCAAAATAAACTTTTCTTTTTCACTGTCAAACAAACAACTAACCAAACAAAATTTTAAGTTTTGATCTCAGGGGGCAGTCTTTGAATCTGTTTATGATCTTTGCTATTTGTTCAACATTGACACTGAGTTTGTTGTTTGCATTTTCTTAGCTAATCTAAGTTAAACTTATATTTTGAGAAATATTGCGAATTTTTTATGGTAAGTATTGTTCAAACATTGCTGTAACACGCATGCTTTTATTGTACTAAGAATTTTGAACCATAGATTTTATCGCAAAAAGTAAACAATTAGTTCAAACATTGGTGTTCTTAGTAAGTTCATTTGAAAGCTATAAATATTTTTTCGGATTGACAATTGAATGCTGTGAAATATACTTTTCTCCTGATATCTTTTTAAAAAAAGTATTTTATATATTTTATGAGTGAAAATTTTGTAATTTCCCTTTTTTCATGAAGTTTGTTTTCAATAAAATTATTCTTAAACCACTAGATTCTTGATATTCTTTCAAGTTAACGATTATTTCATTGTTCTATTGTGGATGAAAGCTTATTATATCGTAATACCAAATATATTTTTGATGTACAGTAAAAGCGAATGATAAACATTTAATTCTTTTGTTGAAATTTTAAGAGTCACCAGGCATACTTATAAAATATGGATATTAGATCATTACTTTTACTTAATAATTTAATTGAGCAAAAAAGATTCAAGTCTATAAATTCAAAATTTTATTCCATTTGTTATTTCAGTATTTGGTGGACTGTTAAAAAGTTAAATTGCATTCATTTGTTTGAGTTTTATTTGCATCTGGGTTGGATCCTATTTTAGGTGGGCTTAGCATAGTAATTTGTTTATTTAAATATTTTATTTATAATGCTGTTTGATTTTTGTATAGAAACTATTACATATTGGCATTAAAAAAAATTCAACATTTCTTTATTTCCTGAAAATAAAATTTACATAGTTCTGCGAGTTTTATTTTTGAATATGATATTAGATTTTTTTTTTTTTTTTTTTTGGCTATCACATTATTAGATAATAGTTTTTCTCCTTTTTTGTATAAAGAATCATATATTTAGTAATTACAATTGGTCTTATTATATGTAAAATATTTGAAATTTTTTTTCTGTATTTTGATTTCATTTCTGACATCAATATTTTTTCAGTACATCAATTATGAATTATTTACTTATCTTACATATCATCTGTGTGTATCTGTCCACCTTCATTAATTTAAATAATTGTTCAAATATAATACTGAAAATTTTATATGAATGATATTAGTATAGTTAAAATAAGATATTTAAAAGACAAAGAAAAAATAAATGATTGTATTAAATGCTTATCAAGTTAAGTAACATAATTTCATCCGAAACAATTGTTAACTTTATAAAAACTATCGTTGGGGAAACAATTTTCAAACTTCTTGTTCTCTATTGCTGCACAACAACTTGATTTGATTAGCAGAAATTTTGAATTAAGTGACTTTCATTGTGCACATTGGTATATTACAAATTAAGCTGCCACTTGCTAATTGCAGTGGCTAATTCATTATTTGCAGTTTTTATTGTTGTAACTAACTCTGTATAAATTTTGGTTAAGTATTTTGGATCACTGTCATGCATTGAGAGAGATCTAAATTTTAATTAAGAATTGTTTTGTTAGAATTATGAATAATGACAGGGCCAAGGTATAGAATCCTAATACTTCCTATTCGTTATTTCAGATCAGTTCTATATTTTTTACTGAATATTTTGTATTCTTTGTTATTTGTTGCATTTGAGCTGTTGATTCATAGAGATCTTGGCTAGTATTGTTCCTTTAAGAATTGTTTCTTTCGAAAATCATTTTAAATCATTAATCACTTCTAAAAGTATCCTTACAGTAATTACTCTGGGGATATCTGTTTATATCATCAAATTTTAATGTCTGAAATGTTGTGAATAAATCAAGTAATTTCACTCTTTAGCTGAAGTTGTACAGTAAAAATTTTTAGTGTCTTTTTCCTATATTTTTTTGGTTCAATGCTGTACGAAAATTTTATTATTATAATAATCACAATTTTATAATTTTTGAGTTTAGAAATTATAATGATTAGTGTATATCAGACTATTTTGAATATGTGATTATCAAAATAAATGAATAAAAATTACAGTGAAGCTTAATATTATTTGTTTTAAAAAAATATATCTTCATTTATATTTAATATTTTATAATAATATTTTTCTATTGTTCTTTTTTTTTAACATTTTATAACTTTGAAAAGGAATTTTAGAGGATTTTTAA
>BMAW01069000.1:1143778-1246855 GCA_019974015.1 Nephila pilipes | reverse complement strand
TTTTTAACATTTTATAACTTTGAAAAGGAATTTTAGAGGATTTTTAACATTATACTATGCTGTTTGTTAAAATTAATTTTGCTCAAAAATTTTGTTATCGTAATAAATGCTATTTTTTTAATAACTATCTACTCATTTGAAGATATTTATTAAAGAATAGAGGTGGTTATAAAATTTTTTTAGAATCATCTGAAAATATTTTATAAGAATTATTTTTATTCCATGAAAAGATTTAAAATTATTTATTAATTAATAAACAACTCCTAAAATAACTAAACTGATAACCTAATTGTTATTGTAGAATTTATTGGACCTCATCAAAGCAAAAATTAGTAAATTATACAATAATGAAAGCAATAAATCTATTCCATATTTCAGTATTATAAAGATTGGGTATTTTTAAACAAAAGTGCTGGATTCTGTTTTAAAAAATATAATGGGAGATGTTTAAGCAGAATAGAAATAATATTCTGGATATTATGATTTCAGTATACACACACATATATGCTTTATGGATCTTTTTGTTTCTAGGTATGCATAGTTAGAAAGAACAAAATGGTTTCATATGGCTAATATGTGTTTTAAAGAAACACACACAGTTATGAATAAATTTTTAAAAATTTGGTTTTGAAATACTTGCAATTATTTGTTTCTTAAAGAATATTAATTAAAATTTGTTGATATGAACCAATATAATTTATCTCTGATTTTTTTTTATTAGATTGAATGTGTACCAGTTTAAATAAAGAATAATTTAATGTATGTTTATGATTGTATGCACACTGATAGTTTTCAGTATGTCTTAATGTGTCCTTTTGCTTTATAGCTAAATCACCATGACTCAAACTGAATCCTCATGCAGTTGTAGCATTAAATTAGTTCAACATGTTCTAGATTGCTTAGGATTGTTGCTTATTATTGTTCTTCAAGGAAGCATCTTAGACTACTACCTTATTCTTCATAATGGTGGAAATGCAGCTTGGTATTTTTGGTTCCTGGCAGATTTCTTGATTCTCATTGCATTTATGGCTGCTGCAGTTATTTCATATAGATATTATCAAAAAAAAGTAAAGAAATCTTTTATGGACTTTTTACTTACAGTCATATTGTAGCATAATTTATTTGTCATTTATTTCTCATAATTGTGTTTAAAATATATTCCTTTGAATTTGTTCATCTAATCAAGACATTAGCCCTTACAAATTAATCAATACTTGAGAGAACAGTAATCCTTACTTTTTTTGCTCCAGAGTTCTATGAAATTAAAGTACTGTAATATAAGGTTATTAAAAATTATTCATTTGATTTCAAAATTTCTTATTTTCGAAAATAAATTACACATGAAGATAAGTATTGCATGAATACAAAGGAAAACTGTAAGACTGATATTGTGAAAAATACATAGCCCTTGTGTGTTCTTTGTAAAGCTATTTCAGAAGCTTTCATGGAGCTTCCTCACAGTTGGGTCAATTGCAGTGGATCAGATAACTTGATGTTACACAGCTGGCCACCTAAGCCACCTGATATTGCCCTTGCAATTTTTTTCCTTTGAGGATTTGTAAAAGATAAAGTGTATGTATCACCATTACCCACAAATTTATTTGTTCTTAAACAACAAATATCTGCTATTGTACAATCAATTACCACTGACACTTTACAACGTGTTTGGCAGGAATTTACTTATCGAATTGTCATGTGTGCAACTAAAGAAAATGAGTTATATTGGATACTAGAAAAAATACTTCTTAATTTTCCCTTTATATTCATTTTTTCTTACAAATCTGTATTGTTTATTTATGAAAATATGGAATTTTGAAATTGGATGTATAATTTTGAATAACCCAGTATTTAAGGTATTCTCATACAATGTGTTGCTTTTTGTTACATAAAATATTTAATTTCTGTTTATAAAATTGAAATTTCCTGCAAATGATGGGTTATTTTTTCATCTGAAATCTTTATAAAAAATCTGAATTATTTGGCTGATTTAAATACAAATTTTTAATTAATTTGTATTAGTGTGATCTTAATTGAAGGAACAAGGTTATTGTATTTATATATATTTAATAAATACTGAATAACTCTTCAGAAGAAATTAATGATCTTGATTTGATTCTTAAACCACTTATTATAAGGTGGATTATAACAGAAAATAAGTTGCTCAGGGTTCTGTTTGGTGCACATCTATTGCTTATGCAACATAATGATGACATTTCTCATTAAATTCAACAGTCTTTTAAGTCTTCATAACATGGTGTGGAATTCAGTGGATAAAATACCAACTATGGAATCATATAACTGGTTCTAATTCAAAATTTTAAGATCCATTGCCAGTTACTTAATGTGCATTGTTTTAGTGCAATTTGTATTCATTGTCAAGTATAATCGTATCTTTTTCCCAAATTTTTAGTGATGTAATAAATTAGTAATGAGAACTTGGAATTTCTGACAATCGTACTTTACCAAATTAGTTGTCACAATTTTTTTTTAATGTTATTAAATCAAATTGTTTGTTTATTTTGATACTTTCATAAATTTATTAGCTGGTATACTAGTTCTTTGTTCAGGTAAATTGAAAAATATATCAATCCAGGTGAATGAATAAAATTTTTATTTTTTTTTTATAAAATTTGGATTTAAATGAACCGTAAATTAGCTTGCAAGAAAAGAATGATTTAGTAAATGAAATAGCAAAGTGAAGGATGTAAATTTAAAACTAATGGAGCAAAGTTCATTGAAGAAATTTTTTTAAAACTTTCATAATTTAAAAAAATTGGAGTTAGTTAAACAGTTAATGATGAAACTGTTACTAATGATGAAATGTTACATTTAATTTGTTTACACTATTGAAATTAAAAACCTAATAATTCAGTTGTCAAGCATAAAATATTTTAATGAGTAATTATATTTTAACAAAAATACATAATTAGTATCAATAATAATCAAAATTTTAGATAAGGTATTTTAGTATAATTTCTGATGAAGAACAAACTATGAATAAATGTAACGATCTCAAACAAATCTATGAAGAATAATAAATAATCACAAACACACATAGACTGTGATGTAATACACGCCAGAACTATGTTTAGTCGAGTGGAAATTATAAGTAAGAATAAAGGGCAGAAGGGAAAATAAAAATTCACTTACTGGTTGAACAGTTAAAAATGTACATAAAATATCACTAAATAATATTTTCCCTGTTTTTTTAAGGGGGTGCCAAACATTCATTCCATTTATTGTATGATTACCATTTCATTTGGATCAATAGATTTCTGGATGAAATGACTGTTTTTTTTTTTTTTTTTTTTTTTTCCCCAAAAAAATTTCAAATGTATGCCCTTTAGTGTCATTTTCTAGAATTTGCCCAAAATTGGCTATTTAATACACCCAATGGTCCAAGAGTCGTAATTTTGCAATGTTTTATTCTAAAGCTAGCCAGTGAAGTATAAAAAGTATATATTATTTGAGGGTTATTATTTCAAAAATTTTTTAAAAACATGGAAGAAATTAACAAAAATAAAAGTAATGAATTTCCAAAAAAATGAATTCAAAGCAGGAATGGAATCAAAGCCACTCCCTAAACTTTTTTGGAATGATTCCTCCATTGTTATGTTACACAAATATTGCCATTATCTGTTAATGGTGAAAAGGGTTTTTTTTAAAAAAAAAATGTCATAAGTAAATGAAATATTTTTGTGGTATATGTATTTACAGCTCCTTCCACTTATCATTGAAACTCCCTAAAAAATTTTGGAACAATACAATCAAGAGTTGAGATTTGTTATAATAGACAGACAAACAAACAAACAAACCTTCAAATTTATTTATTAGGTATATAGTAAAGTTTTCCTTTAATCAGCTCTCAATTTTACTTCTCAGCTAAGATAATGATTCCATGATCTTCTGAAATGCATTTCTTTCATATGCATTCTTAAGATATCAATAAGCATTTTTAAAAATATGCTACATAAATATTTAATTTAAAAAAAAAAAAATTGTGATACAGTCAATAAGTGCATATTAGTGTTTCTATGATTTTTTCCCTATTCACCTTGTGAAGTAATTTGTAACCATATTTCGAGTAGTTTAATTTCCATTATCTGTTCAATGATTAGATTTTTTTATGACTAGTTTGGAGAGTATCTGCTATATTTTCAAAAATATATAATATTTTATATTAAAGCCAAGTTTTCTGATATAAAAGATTAGGAAAAGGCATTGTAATAATGTTTATCTATTTTATCTATCTGTTATTCACATAATTCTATTACATCATTTATGGGTACAATCTGTTAGTGTATTAATAAAATTACAGTTACCACAAATTGTAACATTATATGCTTCCCTCATAATATTTGTCTTAAAATTTTCTGGGCATTTTCAAAGCATTTTATAAATTTATGTATTTCTAAAATTTGTGTAAAAGAAATATTATGCATCAAAATCACTTTACTGAAGTAATTTGATTTAATATTGATGTGATTATTAACTGTTACATTATGAGATCATTGAGGAGTTTATTTCTTCCTCAAAAAAAAAAAAAAAAAAATTCAGAAGCTGTGCTGAAGTGTATTTAATAAATCAAACCTTTTTAGTTTTTCTTAACCTTGCTTTACAGTTTACTGGCTCTATTGTTATTTAAAATTATGAAAAGGAAAACATATAATTTTTTGTGTTTAATATCCTTTTTTTATATACTGATATATATTTTCTATTCATATAGGGCAGGGAGAGAAAAACTGATTCTAGTGCCAAAGAAAGTACTTCCAATACAAGATCACTTTTCAAACTTGGTTCTTTACCACTTGTTTACACTGTATGGTTTTTTTATTCTTCCTTGTTAACAGCAAAAGTTATTTTATTATTTAAACTTGATGTTGCTCAATCTTTGGATGCAAACTCAGCATTTGGTCCTCAGTTATTGAAAGTCATTATAGCATCTTCTGCAGTAGTCTTCCTTCTCCTTGTAGAGACTCATAATAATGCTGAACCTCACTCTGATCATCAAGCTTATATTTATTATTTGATTACGTCAACTGTATTTGAAATTTTTGATAGTGTTACTTTCTTGGGTATACTTTTTCCTATGGAGTCAAAAATTATTCTTACTTTTCCTTTAGAAAATTCTGTTCTTATACTTTCTTGTATTAATTTCATTCTTCCAACTATGACTTTATATAAATTAAGTTTATCAGAATTTGGTAAGCAACCTCGTTCTTTAGGATTGCAATTGTTATACAAAGGCTTACATCTTGGTTTGGTCAATATTCCATATTTTGTCATTAGAGTTTATTTGTGGTCTTTGTATGATCATGATGTTACACTTTTTCTTTTGAAAAATATATTAGCTGTAATTATCACAGCTCGAACGGCTGTTCCAGATGTAAAGTTATGGTGGCATTCTTTGCAAGAATCTCAAGGGAAACGTCATAAATTTTTTAGTGGTGCAATGGAACTTGGAGCTGTCTATGAAATAACAGATCAACATGGGGATGATGGACATTTACCAGGAGATGAGAAAAAAGTACTTCACAGCACTGAATTGTAAAAAAATTAATTTTTTATTATGTGTAGTTATCTCCTGCTGGTTTGTCATAATTTTTAGGAATTTTTTTCATTTATTTTAGAGACAAACTCTTAAAATGAGTTGTATAGATTTTAGATTTTGTTTCAAGTGTTAACACTTTGAAATATATTCAATATTTTGTATTTGTTACTATTTCTTTGATATTTCACTTATTAATGAAATTTTACATGACAAATGAAGAATGTTGTATGTAATTGCAACTGCAAAATTTATTTGTTCAAGTTTTTGTAAAAAAAAAAAATTATTTTCATACTATAGCAGATTGTGTAAGGAAATATATACCATAAATGCGCAAGTCTCTAAAATATTGTCTATTATTTGTGATATTTTATCATTTTGTTAGAATTTGCAGATATCATTGTTAGGAAGAATTGGACCTTTTGTCATATCAAAATGATTAATAGCAGTGGTTTCTTCTTGCAAACTGTATAAATTTTTACTGTATTTGTATAAACTTCCTATTTTCAATTGTTGTGCACATCATGCAGGGTATTATAAGCTAAACATCTTTACTTTCATTTTGTGATATTTTGTTAGGCATTTTTATTCATCTCTATACAACAGCCATCAGTTATTTACAACAATACTATTTCAAATAATGAAGAGGAAATTGGGATTTATAATTAAAATAAAGATATATAAAATCTATATTGGATCATAATTGAACAAAGTGGCTGTATTAATAATTTCTAAGCTAAAATTATTTTTAAAAAAAAATGAGTGAATTTTATAAATTTTGAATGGTTTTTGGAACTATTAATTGTAAAATAGTAATTTAATGTTATCTTTGATATTTTGAATAAAAAATTTCTATTTCAACTATAATTCTTTAGGTATAAAATGGTATCAAATATGTTTAAACAAAGTATTACATTTAAAAGTACATTATCCTTTGTATTTAAAAAGATAAGGAAATATTTTGCAATGTTTCATGAATGTCATGGAAATCTTGCATTTGTAATCTACATAACTTAAATTAGAAAATTATCTTTCTACAATAGGCGAATTTATATTATAATTTTTTTCCATGTAGTGTTCACTTATCCAGAATGTGTTATTGTGAGAATTAACACCTAAGACACCTTGATGCAAGTGCAGGATCTACAACACAAATACTATTTCCTTTTCATATGGAATTTACTGTCTTTGATTTACATGGGTTATACCCTCAGAATGGTTAGCGATATTTTACGAATTTTGATCCTTCACCTTTTCAATCGACCATTTCTCTTTCTTTTATTAATTTAGAGTTTTTTGAGATCAAAATATCTATCTTGACCTTTTGTGTGTGGGTAAATTAACAAGTGTTTGTTTTAGATTGGAAAGTGCGGCCTTTTGTCCAATGAAATTAACTAATTATTTAATCTTTACAATGAGAAAGTCTATTATGAGAATTTGTTATGTATATTAATGCCAAATGTGACAAAAATTTTGTTACGGAACAGTCATTGGTATTTTTAACTATCTTCTAATAATTTTTAATACGAGGATGATAACTATCAATAAGGATTCTAGAAACATCAGTCTACAAAAATAAAATAAGTTTATGTAATAAAATAAAAGTATAATTAAAATCATGTATATCATAGATGATCTCATTTAAATAAAGCTGATTAGTCTTCAAATTCAAATGTGTAATTCAAACGAATTTGCGTAATGTTACAATGAATGTGTGCATATGTGTAGTGTCTTATAATATTGTTTATTCAAAGCTCACTACATTAGTGAAATGTGTGAGAGTGATACAGTAAGATTGTGTAGGGATAATGATCAAAACAGAAACATTAATATTATATAATATTTACAGCATTTTAAGCCTTAATATGGAATGAAATTTTAATCTGTTTTATTTTTATTGTATTAATTTTCCAAAAAGATATTTTTAAAATATTTTTATAAATTTATACATCTCTTACTTTGTAAAGTTAATTTTTTAAAATATAATAAGTAGGGTTTAAAATATTCATAAATTATGCATTGTTAAAAATTAAAACATAATATGATAGCATGAAACATTTTTCAGTTATTTATATTTTTCCGTAATAAAAAATAACTACACTAAAATTAGTTTTTTCAAATATTTCGAGATTTTTTTTTTAGTTCAATTTGTCCTTGTTTATTTCTTATAGTTCAGTTTGTCGGTATGCTGCATTTATTATCATCTTTTTATTTCATTATTTGTTTCCTTCTGTAGCATTTTCAATGATATTTGTCGGGGGAAAAAATGTTTTATTGGTTAATCTTTTTTAAGCTAACTGTATCACTTCAATTCTATTTTGTGATAAACGTTAGTTGTATACTTTTAAGAATCTCTTTAAATAATGAATTATTTCAGAATTGAATATATTGAGAGTTTATTAAGTGATCTGATAAAAGCTTTAGTTTTAAAGCATTAATTAAATTATATTGCTCTATTTCACAATGATATATATTGTATTGTCAATTAATTTAAAATGAGAATTTTGTTTTTGAAGCAGAAATTTAATGGGGATCAAATTTTAATTACCAAATTGTGTAATGTTTGGTAATGAAATTTACACATTAAAGCTCTTGTTTTCTGCTTGTTAGTTTCTGTAAAAATTAATAACTGAATTTATGAACCAGCTGATTAATACTGTTTAGAATTTTTAATTTACTTATTAAAAAAATTGTTTAATGTTACTTTATAAAATATTTTTTATTTATGAATTTATTTTGTATATCGAATTAAGTTTCAGACTTTATTATTGAAACAAAATTTGTTCCCTAATTAACACCATAATTTTTAATACTGTAGAATCCCAATATATTATACCCTTTTGAAAAATAATTCTCTTTTTCACTATTTAGTTCATTTTCAATTCCTCCATTTCTCTTGAAACTATAAATGTATTATTTTTATTTTATGGAATTAAATTATAAAGGAGTTGTTACTTTTACTCAAATATAATTTGTTTTATCTTCAGGTGGTGGTATATTTGAAATTTTATGATAATAGAGTTACTAAAAAATTTAATTTGTGTAGTAAATATTTTCCCTACTAAATTCAAAGAATATTCCATTCTGCTTAGATCAAGTTGTATTGTTGAGATTTTGTGGTACTTAAAGAGATAGATGTACTTTTTAATATTGCAAAAACTTTGAG
This sequence comes from Nephila pilipes, assembly GCA_019974015.1. Classification (NCBI taxonomy): domain Eukaryota; kingdom Metazoa; phylum Arthropoda; class Arachnida; order Araneae; family Nephilidae; genus Nephila; species Nephila pilipes. Next base: position 1,238,141 of record BMAW01069000.1, on the reverse strand, counting down.
AAATTCTTTTAATGAAATTTATTTCTCCATTTATGCGAAATAAATTTTCAAAAACTTGTATTTTGAATTTTTTAGCATAAGTTTCTAAACATGGCTCTTGCATTAAAACTGGATATGAAAATATATATGATTGTATATAGATATTTTAAGTAGAATTTTATTGAATACCATAAGTTTAATAACAGTGTAATACTGTAAATATAATTTTTAAATTGCGAGCAAGGTATAGTTATTTTTTTTAATGAAAAAGCATTATAAATCAAAATAATTTCTTGTATATTTTTTTATGCATAAGAAGTTTAAAATACTATTTTTATGATGACTTCTAAAGTTTATGTGTATATTTTTAATTAATTTCTTAATAACAGGTATGAAATGTTTTGCATAAGATCACTTGAAAAGTCTCACTGTTTTTAAATTTTAGTATCCACTTATATTTTAGAAAAAAAAAAATCTGTTTTGTAAGCATTCATATGTGTTTATACCCTAATTCATTTCTATACATTTATTTAATTTAATATATATCTCATTTTCTCTAATGTTTTATTTTATTTATTAGACTATTTATGTTGCTTTTATGTACATTCATGTTAGAATTCTTTTAATATGTGTATATGTAATAATTATTACAAATATTTATTTTCTAATATCAAATTTTGAATAATCGTTTTTTTTTTTTTTTTTTGCTTAATTAAGAGTTAACTAGAAGAGTTCAAGTTTTTTAGCATAAAGTGAAGTGTTAAATTTGGCAGTTCCAATTTATTAAATGATGTGATTGTTTAAACTCGAAATATGGTGTAGATATTTTATCTTAAATGAATTTCTTTTCCTGTATGTATCTTTCTCTGTTTGATTATATTAAATTTAACATACTGAATTTTGATTCAGTATAAGTAACATGTTGAACATTGATTAAGTCCAAGTTAATGTATTGAATGTTGATTAAGTGCCTCTATTTTATGATTTAAATCATACAAAAATTATGAGATTTACACTTATTTTAAAATAAGTGTAAATGTCTCATAGCTTAGAAGTTTTATCTGCCCTTATGAAGCAACTTAAAATTTTGTTTAGAAAATATATTTTCCAACATTTTATTACATCCAGAAAAGTTGATACTTTTCAGTAGAAATAAAAATGTATATTTTAAAAGATAATTTTGAATTTAATGTTTCGTTGTTAACATTTTTATACCTTGTAATGCTCATTTGTATTTTGAAACAATATTAATATTAACTGTTTTCAACTAATTGATATTTTCTCATCTTATCTTGTGTGAATTTTTTTTTTAATGAAATGTAATATTTTATCTTATGAAGGAATTTCTTGAGATTTGAAAAAAAAAAGTGAAATGGCATGTGTGTTTGAATGTTTGATGTGCGAGTAAAAAAATTACTTTCTTCCTCTTTGTTTTTAAGTTCTATTCTCTTTTATTAAGTTCATATATTATGCACTACCATCTTATTTTAAGTCAAAAAAAAAAAAAAAACTTATTTACTAAAATACAATTATATACATTCAAAAAATATATTATAAAAGGTTAAGTGCTTCTAGAAAAGAACTTTTTGAGTAAATACTTTTTTAAAATTATTTTTGAAAAATATTGGTGTTTGTTGTCATGCCTAATATTTTTAAAATATTGATATCTGGTTACTTTTCACATTATTTGGACCAGCATTTTTTTTTTTTTTTTTTTTTTTTTTTTTTTTTTTTTTTTTTTTTTTTCTTTTTAGTCTTGATATTTTTAGTATTAGTGGTGATAGCTTATGTAATGAATGTTCAAGAAATAGTATAGAAATATATAAATAACCAGAAAATGTTATTAACTAGATAAGTGTATCATTTTTAGGCATAGGTATAAAATGTGCCAAATGCATTTCTATTTATAATTTGAAAAGATATACTGATTTGTATCTTATTGGTCATGATTAATAGTCATCAGGCATATATTTATTTAATAATCTAAAGATCATATATTTGTATATTTTAACAATCTTAATATTTTAAAAAATTATTATGTCAGCTAGTCTCTCACGCAGACTTATAAACAAAATTGAGATGCTCAAATTGATTATTGAATTATACATACATTTGATATTCAGATTTACTATAGGATATTCTAGAAATATAAATATCTTAGTCAATTTGGTCATCAACACTAAACAATACTCTTAATATCCTTAAATCTGAACAAATTAGCTCATCTGAATAGGTTTGATGCTGTAATTTTTAAAAAATTGTCCAGATTATGAGTATGCTTCATACAAGATATGTATTATCTAATAACATTCTGAATTGCATGAAATTGCTATTTTAAAATTAAGTGCCTAATTTATTGAAGAAATCACTTTGTTCTTAATAAAATATATACAAAAATATTACCTCATTATTCAGATTAAAATATATTTTGAAGAAACATGCTGGATGTTTTTAATTTCCTTATTAATGAAATTCTCTTATTTTTATAAAACTTTTTCTAAATATTCTTAAAACCAGATTTCTTGATTTAAACTATTATAGTGTTTAATAATGTCTTAAATGAAGCTAAAATAAAACTTCTGAAAATTTTTATTGTATGTATATATAAATATATTAATAAATAATTTATTGAGCAGTAAAAACAAAATTCTGTGTACAAAAAATATATTTTATTAACATTTGTTACAAAAGCTCACATTTTGCAATGACATTACAAATATTATAAAATTTCTTTAACTCTGCTACATAGGCAGCTAAATGTAAAATACATATTTTATGTCATAGGATTGATAGTATAAATTTTTATAAATGTATGAAAAATATATAAACTGTTTCTATTTTAACACTAGTGATTATTTTGCTCAATATTTAAAAATGTTATCTTGAAATCTGTAGTTTAGTATACCTTAATTACTTTTAAAAAATTCAATGTGTAGGGAAATAATTGTTGCTTTAGTGTTGATCAGTAACAATGGTTTAATTTTATGCCTTCATTGTAAGAGCCCGAATTTAAAAAATATTTTATTTTGTGAATAGAATTAGTTTTAATTGTGATCATTGTACTTAAATTGTAATAATTGACTTATATAATATCTGTGGTGTATACAAAATTTTTCTTTGCATGGAATTCAAACTTTTATTAATTGAATCATAGATAGAAAAATATGAAATTTTTTGTGCATTTGAATATTTTTTTTGTGAGATGTATCTGGATCCCCTATATATATGTCTTTGATATATATAAATTATAAGTGAAAGTTTTCATTACTGAAATGACATGATTCTGATATCTTCATCTACCTTGTATTTTTGTGATAAATATGTGTAAAATTATGTTTTCCTTTCCCATAATTTCATTTTTCAGTTCAGAACTATTTTTCATAAAGTTACAATATTGATTATAATAGAAAATTGGGAAGAAATGATCTTTATGTAATGCAATTTCTGTTTTCAAATCATGAATATGCAAGGAATTTTTTTTTATTGGTTGCATTTAGTTTAAAAAGTGTGTGTTAAATTTTTTATGTGCAGGGAATTTTTACTCATTCTGAAACTTTTATGTAAAATTAATTTTGTTTTATATATGTGTCAATTTTGTTATCATATTTTCTGTGACACCTGTAGTATTTTCAAATATTATTTTGATATTAATTTTAAATAATTTACATATATAATTACTCTTGGTGTAATACATTATCAGCGTGTCTTTTTGATAAACTTTGTTTTCTAAATAAATTATTTTATTTTCCATAAGCTAATTACAATTTGTTTAGTTGAAACAATATATTTGACCTCAGAAAATCATTTATAGCAATTGTTGTTTTTTTCTTTTGTGTTAATTTTAAAAGTCAACTGTGTGTCTTGTTTATTATGATTTAATATTTAGTGAATTTTGTCATACTTTCTGGTACATGATTTTACTTCTCACTAGCAATAAATTAATATTAGCTTAATTTTAGATTTCATAAAAAAAAAAAATTATTCTGAATCATATCTGAAAAAAATGTGACATGAATGTAATGTTTCAGTTAAGTTTAGACAAACTATTATGAAACAATTTATTAAAAATTGGTCACAGAAATTTTGTTTTACAAGTATATAACATAATACTGGGCACATCAAATATCTGTTTTTATTTCTTTCTTTCATGCTCAAGGTGTGTCTGTGTATCAGTGTATTTGACATTTCTAGTCACTTTATTAGTATTTTTTTTTTTTTTTGTACAATTTTCTTATATAATTAGTACACATTTAAGAAATACAATTTTGTTTTATGCATTGAAAATATTTTCATTTAATAATGTTTAGAATATTTTGGTATTTTTTTAGTAAAATTAAAGTATGTGAATGAATCGAATTTTTAAAATCTAAATTTCATTATGAAATAAACATTTGAATACTTATATCCAAAAAAACACATGCTTTCCAATAAATATTCAAAGGTTTTGAAATAAATGATGAATAATGAAATGTTTATTAATCTTAAAATGTTTTTGAATTTGTTAAATGTTTCTTTCAAAATTATCGAAGAGAATTTTAATAATACCAACAAATTGTACTTCAATATTACAATTTACAAAATTGACTTGTATTTTACTATGTAAAATTTTGATTAAAATAAAATAAATTGCTCATTTCTAAAGAAACTGTTTGGTCTTGACATTTCTTTGTGATTACTATTTTTCAGTATTATATATTTTTTTCTATATTTCTTAAAATATTGAATTTTCTTTCATTCAAGTATTACTTATTATTATAAAAAATCTTCAATCCCTTATAGTAAGGTACTTATTATTCTGATATATATGTTATTGTTGTGAGAAATTAATAATAAAACTGTATTTGTGTTACATTGCTTTCACTCTAAATACCTAAACATTTATCAAGTACCAAATTAGTTAATGAATTAAGAATGATTTTCTGTATTCATTTCAGTAAGAGATTAATAACACTTAATCAAATACAAGAAATGATCAAAAAGTTATCCAACAAGAAGGTGCTTTAGTCCGGATAAAATCCAAAACAAAGGTTTCTTCATTCTATTAAAGGAATCACATACCTTACTTACACCCCTACAGCTGGAAATTTGCAACTGTCATTACAATTCATTGTTAACCAAATCAAGATAAAACTCTAAATTTTCCTTATTAATTTAGACCTAGCAGCTTCTTAAGCTCTAAAGTAAAAATTTCAGATAGAGTTCTCAGATTTACCAAGGCACATTGTAAAATAAGTTACATTGCTCAGGAATGATGCAATTTAACTTTCCAGTAGATTATTTCACCATTCACCAAATCATTAGTCATTTCCTTGCAGAAGGATTCAATCAAAAGTTAATTACTATAGGCATTTTAGGATGTAAAGAGCTTTTGATCAATTTTTAGCATAATTGATTCATCTATAAGGTTAATCTTAAGCTCTCTCCCAGGCCCAAATTTAAGTATAGGCAAAGTGGGCATTTGCTCAGAGCGACACTTTTGAAAAAATGTGGGAAAAGTAATTGAAAGGGGGAAATAAACATTTTAGAAAAATTATAAAACGCGAACAACTTGTCTTACATTTGCAACACCTTGGAGGTACTTGAAAAGTTAAGCGACCCTTCAATGTGTTAAATGTGGAAGCACATTTAGGAGGGGGAATGCATTCTGAAAATTTCAATAGACCCCTCAAAATGGTTAATAAATGTCAATACATTAATTAATCATTTTGAGGTACCCCGAGGGCTTAAACATGTCTTTGTCACCAAACATTAATGCTTTCAAATGCTGTTCTACTAATTTTTTTTTCACTTGCATTTAGTACGTTTTGAGAAAAATAATCTACTCTTATAACCGACTGGAGAAAAGGTAGTTTGAAATAAAGGTATTCAGAAAATTGTAACAAATCTGTCATTGTTAATTTTGATATGCAATATAGAGGCTTTCAAATTGCCGAGTTTTTCATTTGAAGGAAATACAACTACCCTGCAAGTGAACTGTTCTAAATTCTAAGAATGGATTGCTTAAAATTTTAGATTTCCTTGATGAGTGACATTGAAGTTAGGTTTCAAATATGTACATCTACAATCCAGGCGGGCATTGAATTTTATGAATGACGGGGGAGGGGGAATAAAATATACTTTTAAATCTATTATTTCTTTAATTTTCAGACCCATGTGGTGAGCGGGTATGACAGAATAGTCCCACTGTAGCACATGCATGTTGTAGGAGGCAACTAAAATGGGTACCCAGCGTCTGGGGGTATAGCCGGGCACATTGCCCCTGGGGATTATATCGGAGACTTGTCTTCTTTAGGTAAGTGCTGGCATCATGAACCCGAGACACCCTAGTGATATTTTTCTTTCCCATGGGATTGACTTTGGTAAACACGGGTTAGGCAACCCTAGCGATATCCTTCTTTATTTTCGATCCTCCTTGTCAACCAATTTTTGTCTTTTTTTTTCACACATCTAGACCACAGTTAAATCTTGTTCAGCGCAGCATAGCCACATCTTGCTCTTGCGCCAATAACTTTCACTTTCATTCACTCATTCTTTAATTTTCAAAGCAATCTTGAGCTGAGCTTTATATATGGATATTATTATATAGTTCACTCATTTAACGAAGCACAGGACTATTAAAATAACTTGTGTATAAAACATAGAGTATTACAATTTATTTTTAATATTAAAATCGCAATGTCTAGGTCACTGCATTATTACAAAATGATTAAATTATATTTTTTGACATATCCTTCAGGAATAACTCTATTCTGCATATAATAGTTATAATTTCTAATATAAAGGGATTATTCATTCATTGTTTTTCAGCTGGATCTGAATAACTGCCATTTGCGGTCTTTAAAATTTCTTTCCATGTCAAAATCTGTGTTTGCTAGAAAAACTAAATTTGCTATAGATAACCCTTATGGTCGATTTATGCCGATTGACGTTGAATATGTTTATTCAATTCAGATGTTGCTGTACTACATTCAAACGTTGTTACGTTAGTAAATAACTCATAACTTTTTTAAACACTAAGCTTTTTTTTTTTATATATAAAATATCAATTTTATTTTTGTTAGATTTTTCAGGTCAAATATGCGATTGATCGGTCCTTGGAAGAGAAGGGTCCAGATAATCGAAAACGTTATGGTTGAATGGACAAACACTTGTACGTCTGAAACCTGACTGGGACAGATCCATTCGACATATTCTTGAGAAGGCAATATTTACCAACTATGTGGCGAGCATCTCCTGAATATAATAATAAGAAGTATGAAATGAAGATAAAAAATAATATTCTTAACTTTTCGGTCATGTGAGCGTGCAAAGATATTTTTATTCCTCCAAACTGTCTGAGTGATATTTTACAGTTAGAAATTTTAAAACAATCGCGAGAAATAAATCAAACTCTGTACCAGAAGTTCCCAAACCACGTGACTTTGTCCTTTTTCACTTTTTCCCCATTCACAATATGTATCACCCATTTCGGAACCAAGGAACTTCTCCCCCCCCAAAAAAAAAGGTACGTTAAATTAAATTAATTGATCTTTTTTTCATTACTCATTTTTTTTTGTTGAAGTTAGCAAACAAATTAACACGAAGATTGGGGTGGGCAGAAAAATCAATAGGACATTATTTCAGGGCTGCTTTTCCACTTAGGTACGTGCCTGGGGTGCAAGAAATTGGAAGGTGAAAAAAGAGAAAAATTACAGCGAACGTATCACTGCCTAACGAGTCATGTATGCGTTGTGTTTGTGTGTTCCCTCAAGGGCTTACCTACTTCAGTACAGGTGAGTACGGGCTTCAGGAACCCGAGGGACTTGAGTGATCTTTTTCTTTCCCGTGGGGTTTACCTTCTTTGGTATACACGGGTGACACGCCACTGGGATACCCTAGCGATCCTTCTCTATTTCCGACATTCCTTCTTGTCTAATTAGCATCTGTTCTCCATTCTTCCTCTCAAGGGCTCATCTTCAGGTGAGTACGAGGAAGGGGAGCATGTTCCCGAGGAACCCGAGTAGAAAAAAACTCAATAAGAAAGAATGACAAAAAAAAAATTCAGTTTAGTTCCGATTTTATTTGAAGATTTCCAATGTAGTTCTTTTTATTTCTGTGTTGGAGTTGATTTGTGATTATTTTGTGTTCAGTACCCTTTTGTTCTTTGTTTTCTGTATTTTCATCTATTGTTATTTAGTTGGGGATTTAAAAATAAAAATTTATTTGTTACCATCAACGTCAGATCAAGTGTTTTTTTTTTTGTTCGACCCTCATGTTTGCCGTGTGCAGCGACCCGTGCTGGGGTGAAGTGGAGTCTGGAGATCGTGTTGCGTTCCCTTTGGCCCATGCTTCTTCGTAGACGGGTGACAGAAGTGAGCCCGCTTCTGTCAGTCGACTGGTGATCGTTTCTGAGAGATTCTTCTCGAACCCCAACGACGTTGCTAATATTATACTTTAATGCCATCTCTGGGATAAATACCGTGCCTGGGAAATTCCAGATGACCGGCGAGCTGCCTCCCCTTGTTGTACTCCTAAATGGGTTGAGGCGCTCGGAAGTGAAGAAAGAAAACCTCTTATAGATCCAAAACTCCCATGCACCGATGTAGACCCAATTCCTTCAACTTCTCCCATAGTGGAGCTACAAGTGTTAAATAATAATAATGCTAGGTTTTTCATTATACAGAAAAAAGACTCTTTCTCCAACGTTTCCCGATTTTTGATCGAGAAAACCATAACTTCCAGGGTATGGTCCGTGAATATTATAAGCAAGATGCGCTCCTGTGATTTATTTCTGGAGGTGTCGTCTGCGAAACAAGCTTCGATCCTCATGAATCTGCGCCAATTGACCCATTTTGATGTGACCGTCGTTCCTCATCGCAGCCTTAATTTTTCATGGGGGCTAATTTCAGTGGCGAACTTGTTGAATGTAACTAACAATGAAATTCTGGAAAATATGCAAGATTAGAATATAAGTGAAGTTTGACGTATAACAATTCGTCGGGATGGAAAAGTGCTTCCTAGCAGGCACATCCTCCTGACGTTTTTGACGCCTGAACTTCCACAGCTTAGGAAGGCCACGTACCTTCAATGTCCTGTTAGACCGTACTTTCCAAATCCACTTCGTTGCTTTCTGTGTCAGTATTACGGACACTCCAAAACAAATAGTCGAAGTCAGGCCACGTGCGCTTGCTGTGCACAGGCTGGACACGACAGTACAGACTGCGTGTTGAAGGAGAGATGTATCAACTGCAATGGAGACCATCCCTCTTTTTCTCGATCATATTCAACTTAGAATTTGGAGAAAGAAATCACTGCAGTGAAGATAAAAAAAACTAATGTGTCCTACCTAGAGGCTAGGCGTATCTTGTCACAGCATACACCTACCCCTGGAGTTTCCTATGCCTCAAATATTTAAAAAAAAAACTTTCCAATAATTCACGACTCCAAACAGACTATTTTATGTATCAATCCTTATCAACTTCACAGCCATCATCAAAAACGGAAAATACAAACAGCAAAGATCCTATAAAATCCCCGAGGAAAAACAAACATGCCCAACTCAGAGAGGCCAAGGGTGATGGGAGGAAAAACACCCATCCAAAATTTTAAAAAAAATCCCAGCGTCCATCCGCTGAGGATTATACAATGTTTGTAGGCGTAGATTCAGGTGAACCGACTTCCAGTGCGATTGGTTAATAGCTAGCTTTGTTTCCTTTAATTGCCGTGGCTTATGACCCAGACTAGAGGATCTCAAATCCATAATATCTGGGCACCGACTTACATGTGTTGCTCTTCTGAAAACTTTTCTGGAGAGTAATTTGACAAACCGTGTGCGTGGATATCATTGTGTACGACGGGATGTTGATGCCGCAACATCTTCCGAAGGTGTATGCATCCTGGCATCCCCAAACTGTCTTCATAATGTCATTACACTGACCACATCGTGGCAGGCTGTGGCTGTTCGAATTCATACCAGCGCATTTATCACAGTCTGCTGCATTTATCCGACACCTAAAGATGTTGTGCCACAGATGGATTTGAACCAATTAATCGACCAATTATCAGCTCCCTTCCTTCTGCTAGGTGACTTTAATGGACACAACTCTCTGTGGAGGTATGATGGTAGTAATTCTCGTGGTAGGCAGATCGAGCAATTGATCTCAGATCACAGTCTCTGTCTGCTGAACTCTGACGAGAAAATGTATTTCTATGCACCCACCGGGATATTTCATTCTCTTAATCTAGCCATTTGGTCACAGATATAGCTACCGTCACTGAATGTAGTGGCTCCTAATGATTTACATAACAGTGATCATTTCCCTCTCCTAATCTCCCAGGTTCATGGTAATAGGATTCGGTTACGTCCTCCCACTTACCCCTTCAACCGGGCAGATTGGGATGCATTCACACAGTTAGCTGTCATAACCGGCACAATGGTTGAAGATCGGGATATAAATGATCGGGATATAAATGTTTATGATAGAGGTAGTGACGAAATGTCACTATCTCTATCATAAACGCTGCTGACGCAGCAATTCCCAAGAGTTTTAAATCTCAGCGGAATATCAGCAAACCATGGTGGAATAAAAAACATCCTACAGGGAACAAAGGAAATATTGAGTTATTTCCCGACGATATCCAACAACCGAGAACCTCATAGCGTTTAAGAGGGCATTTATTCGCAGAGTAAGGCATCATAGTTAGAGAGAATCTTGGATCAGGTACGTCTTCCATCACATCGTCTACCACAAGTCAACAGTTGTGGAGAAAGGTAAAAACTCCCAACTCCCTGTATCAGGAATTTTCTGTTCCGATACTGGAAACTGCAAATGCTGTGCATTCTTCACCTGTCGAAGAGGCTACTACCATTGGCCACTCATTTGCTAGTGTGTCAAGCTTCGATTCATATAGCGCTTCATTTTTAGCAGCTAAGAATCGTGTAGAGCAGACACTTATCAACTTCAGATGTCCGCAACCGCTCCCTTATAACTGTGACTTTGACATGTGGGAATTGAGAAAGGCTCTGTCTTTGGCTCACATTACCGGTCCAGGCTCTGGTGGTCTAACGTATGATATGCTTCGCCACTTGAGCGAGGATTCACTTGTAAGTCTTCTCTACCTATTCAATAGAATATAGAAGGACCATGTGTTTCCTAATCAGTGGCAAGAAGCAATAGTTATACCCATACCGAAGCCTGGTAAGGATCCAAAGAACCCTCTCAACTTTTGGTCAATCGCTCTTACGAGCTGCCTTTGTAAGACTGTAGAACGTATGGTCAATGCCCGTCTCGTATATCAATTGGAAAATAATCAATGCATTCCTCCTTTTCAGAGTGGCTTCCGTAAAGGAAGATCAACTCTAGATAACATCCTTCTTCTCGAAAGTTAGATTTGCACTGCTTTCGTGCAGAGGAATCGTTTGGTTTCAGTTTTCTTTGATATCAAAAAGGCATATGATCTCACTTGGCGCTATGGGATACTTCGCACTTTATATGGTTATAATCTGAGAGGCAATTTGCGTATTTTTATTCAATTTCTTAAAAATTTTTTAGGTCTTTTACAGTACGTGTTGGTAATGTCTTAAATATTTATTATACTCTTGAAGAACTTCCTCAGAGAAGCATTTTAAGCCCCCCCCCTTCTCTTTTCATTTGTCATATTTCTCCCATTCTTTCATAACACCAATTATCTGTTCATGGATCACTACGTCGACGACCTGCAAATTTCCTGCGAAGGATCGTCAATGCATCTCATTGAGCGACAACTTCAGACCACAATCAATAACCTGGTTGCATTGTGTGATGTGAATGGGCATAGTGTCAGCACTAGCAAGAAAAGTTATGGGCATTTTTGCAGGAAAAGGGGTCTCCATCCCGATCCTGACGTTCACATCCGTGATACATCTATTCCCTTCGTTCTTGACGTCTTCTTCCACGGAGTAATTTTCAACCACAAATTCACTTTCCTTCCACACATTTTATATCTGCGAAAGAGGTGTGAGAAATCCTTCAGTATTTTGAAGGTGTTGTCCAGCACCGCATGGGGTGCGGATCAAACTTCTTTACTCCGAATGTACCAGTCGATGATTCTGTCTCGGATTGACTACGGATGTATTGTTTATGGCTCTGCTTGCATAACTACTTTGCTGAAACTGGACCCGATCCAACATAATGCTCTGAGAATCTGCTGCGGTACGTTTCAAACATCACCTGATCAGAGTTTGTATGTACACTGTAACCAGTTACCTTTGGCTTTGTGGCGCATGAAACTGTCCCTCCATTTTTATTTAAGAATGTCATCTCTATGATCTCACCCACTGTAGAATATGCATATCAGTCCATCTTTACAGAAACAGTACGGTGCTCAACCTTCATCAACCGTCCGTTCTCCGAGAGGGTGAAAGGTATCATCGAAGAACTCAGCCTACATGACTTAAGTGTCCATCAGCAGCAGTTTTACAAATTTCCTCCTCATAATCTGCCAAGGTTTATTTATCTTTGACTCATAAAGCAAATGCAACACATGTCTAATTGTTTTCCAAAGCTTATTTGCTCACCATCGCAGTCAGAACGCGGATTTCATTCCTATTTACACGGACGGATCTAAAGGAACTGGATACTTCGGCTGTGGTATCGTTTCGAATGACATCAGGCACAGTTATCGATTTGACGCTTCCTGCAGTATATATACTGCCGAAGCTGTTGCCATCTACTTTGCCCTCCGATTAGTCGATAAAACTAGTTCTCGTAAGTTCTTGGTTTATACTGATAGCATGAGCTTCCTCGAAACATTGGTATACCTGGACGATCGCAGTCCTTCTGTTGTGATTGACATTGCCAACTTTATATGCAATCTATATAGCAGGGGTTATGTTGTAAAATTCAATTGGATACTTAGTCATCTTGGTATTTTAGGCAATGAACAAAGGGACTCTGCTGCACGTTCAGCAACGAATCCTCTGCAGCTCACAATCCCACTTGAAGACATACGTCGTCACATTTTAAAGCTTAGTCATCAGACATGGCAAGAATTCAGTAGTCTTAAGTCAAATAACAAACTACACTCTGTGAAGCCTATTATTATAGAATGGCCTAATATTCCTACGTGAAGAGCGGATGTCAGATTGAATCGCATTGGACATACTATTAACTCGTTTAGGGGAGGATGCTCCCGAGTGTACTTCTTGCCATGTCCCTTACACTATTCATCACATTTTAATTGAATGTCCGGTGTTTGATTATCATCGTCGCATTTTCTTTCTTTCATCAGTTTTTAACCTATCTGACATGGTGTGGGAACCCCCTCCCCATAACTTATTTGCTTTTTTAAAAAACATTGGCCTTTAATCGGCAACGAATTTTCTGTAGCTCGCAGTCCAAATAGAAGACATTCGACGTCCCATTTTAATTCTTATCCATCAAACATGGAGTCTTCAGTCAAATAACAAATTATACTCGGTGAAGCCTATCATCAGAGAATGGCCGATTCTTCCAATGCGAAGAGAGGATATCATATTGCCTCGCCTTCGAATTGGGCATACCAGATTCACTCATATTCCTCTTTTGTTTCGGGAGGGGAGTCCGAGTGTCCTTCCTGTCATGTTCTCTAAACATCACATTTTCTTTCATCATCAGTTTTAAGTCTATCTGACTTGGTGGGGGGAAACTGCACCGTAACTTGTTTGCTTGGTCTTTTACACCATATTTGAAGTTCTAACCTTTCTCCTTTATTATTCCCCTGTGTTTGTTACATATTTTTAAAACAATGTTCTTTTAATTGATTTTAACAAATGTTTGGCGTAACATAGTCTGCTTTGGCTCTTGCTCCATTAAACTCCACTGTCACTCACTCACTTGTGTGTGTGTGCGCGCGCAGAGTGATCCATGTAGTGCGCCTGACTGATGATGAGTGAACGGTATTGTTTTCGGGTGCAGAGACAAGATACTTTTACATTACACCAGTTTCCCCTCCCGCTCTCCTTAACAGCTGATCAATCGATACTCTCCTCTCCCTCTCGCTAGAAAACCCCTAGCCTGAGTGAGAGATGGCTTGCTGTTTGTTACGTACATTTTTTACATAATGGTAATCTGCAAAATTTAATATCGTCAATGATTGTCGTGTTAGTTAGTTGTGTTTTCTGAAGCGAATTGACATACTATGGATTTGTATCAAGTGTATATGAATAGTTTTTTTCTGATCTAAAGCGTACTGTATTTGAATTAGGTACGAATGAACTGTTTTGTGAATAGATTTTTTATAATCTAAAGCGTACTGAATTTAGAATAAATGCGAGTGAACAATTTCGTAGGTGTGTTTTTACTACCAATCGTAAAGTAAAATCGTAAATAATAGAACTAAAAATAAATGATTTCACTATTTTGTTGACACATACAGTAAGCGAATTTCAGTTTACTGACACTTGTTTTAATTTTATGACTATAATTATGGACATTTCAGTATATTTCTAAAACAAAATGAGTCTTAAGAAAAACCCATTGGAGCAGAATTCCGCAAAAGAGTTTCTGAAAATCACGAAAAAGAACTTAAAAAAAATTCCTAAGATAACAAGTTTTTTTTGGGGGGGATAACATTCTAAGATAACATTCCCAATCTTGCTCAGAAGCGGCAGTGAAACCTGAAACGAAAACAATAATCAAGGACAACCTTCAACGTTCCAGACTGTCTGTCACAGACTTTGACACTACTAAGCCTATAACACTTTACACTCTTCTTGACAGTGGCTTAGTGCTGGAGGCCCCGGGTACATGGAGTATAAAAAACAATGTACATGCATCCAAAATACTTAACTCAAATTTAAATCAAGACTTAGAAGCAGATTTTTCTAATTCTGAGCATTGTTATGAAGGCGCAAACATTCAACAAAATTATTTTTTGGCGAACTACTGAGTGGAGAGAAGTATAAGAGGGACTGACTCCTCAGTTCAAAATCCGAAGCCAGGTGTTTCGTTTCTATTGCATTCTCTTCCAGACTGAGGGAAAACGAGAGGCTTTAGCAAATAACTGTAACGATTAGAACTCTTTCGCAATATGAAAGGTCAGACGACCATAGGGCAAATATGTTGACTTTTATGTAAAGAAAAGAACCATCTCAGTCATAATGCACCCCAAAGTCAATATGACAAAGAGGTGAAGTATTGGCGAGAGCTCCATACTAGAGTTGTCTCTATTGTAAAGTTTTTGTCGGTAAGAAGTCTTCCATTCAGGGGCGATCAAACGGGCATTTCATAGGATGCATTGTACTCATAAGTGAGTTTTATCTGTTTCTTGTCCACAACATCTGAAAAAATATGGCAACAAAAGTAAAGGGTTTTATCTGTCGTCTGACATTTATAGCGAGTTCATAGACGTAATGTGCAAAAGAGTCTTGCAAGAAATCTTAATAGAGATCAAACTCGCACGTTTAATTATTGACTACACCCGACGCTTCACACACCTATCAGTTGGCTGTAGCACTTGGATACGTATCTGTCAGCAAAGCCTGCGCCAATGAACGCTTTGGACGAGTGCTATCATAAGTCTTTCATAAAGCTCAAAGTATAGAAGAAGAAGCTCTCAACTTTGCTTGAGGAACTAGAACTAGATTTGAAAAACTGCCGGGAGAGTACTCAGGTCTTCAGTCAATACGAGCAAAAAAATGTCCTTGGTGAGTTTGTATTATGTGTAGCCTATACCTCAAACCGAGCTGGTTGTTTTGCTACAGAAAAAGCCATCATTGAAGCAATTTTTTTCTTTTGTACAAGGACTTAAAGTTTTTTTTTTCGTCATCTACTCATAGATAGAATGTAAAAAGAGATTATGTGCAAAGAATCAATAACAAAAGCTGAAAACTGAACATAGATTTCTTATGTTGAAATCGTTGAGTGAAACAAGATGGTCTGCAAGAGCAAATGTTCTCAGAGCTCAAGTTACAAGTCGTAATGAAACCAAAAACGCCCTTGAAGATTTAATTGAAGACAATACTCAGACAACTGACTCATAGATGAAGGATCCCGCAAAACGCTAGAAAGTTTTCAAACAACTTTGTTAACGGTAATTTGGGACGAAATCTTACAAAGAGTGGACAAAACCAGTGAGATACTAGAGAAGAAAGAGCTTGATCTCCTTGGCGCTATTAGGAGTTACAGACGTTATCTTTGTTCAGAAATCTTCCTTCTTATCTTCCAGATATTTAGAAATTTTCATGAAAAGGTACAAGAAGATGCAACAAAACGGGCAAAATACTTGGCTCAAAGCTACTCCAAAGATATCGATGAAGAACAGTTTGTGCAAGAGTGTCATCATTGCAAAATACACTCTATACCAAAAAATAAATAAATAAAACCACGACACGCCAAGAAGGAGTTGTCCGATGTAGAGACAAAAACTGGCGGATACAAAAATTATGTACAGAATAGAATATAATTAAAATTTCAGAAAATTAAGAAATTTATTTTAAAGCTACAAAGTAACGAGCTCAATGAGGTGTTGACCCACCTCTATCCTGGATGCAAGTTGCCACACGGTGAGACATAGAGTGATTAAGCTTCTTGATGGTCTCCTGCGGTATTTCTTGCCAAATTTGCTCCAATTGTCGGGCTAGGTCATCAACATTCCCTGGTAGATGCAGCCACCTTCCCATCATATCCCAGTTCAGGTGTAAATAGACGATTTTAAACGCAGACCAGGAGCAACACAGTGCTATAACTGTAATTATTTCCACCACTCCTAGGTCAACTGCGAAATGCGTACCAGATGCTTAAAATGAGGCGAAAGTCACAGTACACCTGAATGTAGCATAAAGGAAAGGCAAGACAACCCTAAATGCATTAACTGCAATAATTTGGCCATGTAGCCTCGTGGGAAGACTGTCTCTCTTTTCCCAAAATAGGGAAGGGAAAAGCGACCACGAAATCAAACAATAGAAACAAATCCTTTATATCAAACGAAGTCAGACCTAATACTAGTTATGCGCAAGCACTTAATCCTATTTCGGATCAACAGAGGGAGCCACTCGATGCGGAAACAGCCGAAGTAACTGAGCCAAGAAGGGACAATAATCCTAGTAAAAACTACCAAAACAACCAACCAAACGAGTCAAAAAATGGTTTCACCATGTTCGACGCAATTAAAGAGCTTAAAATCTTTTTTCACTTATTCCCTGGACTAATGGGAGCTTGCGAGCAAATGCGCAAGACACCAGATAAGACAGATAAACTCAACATCTTTTTTCAAGCAATCTGTAACCAAATTTAAAATTCTACCATTTTGGCTTGAATATTATTTCATGGAATGCAGGCAGCGTAAGATCCCGTATTGTCGAGTTACGGGATTTCATAGACAAGCACACCCCTGATTTACTTCTATTACAAGAAACACATTTGAGACCATAACATGGATTTAAATTTTACTAATTACACCACATACAGAAATGATAGAAATATTCCAGATAGCAGAAACCACATGCACGGTGACACTGCTATTCTCATCAAAAATTCTCTCCAACACTATCGATTTCTCAGTCCTCCATTAAGAGCGGCTGAAGCGACAATTGTCGCTGTCACCCCTCCTAGAGGAAATCCTATTTTCATATCTTCAACCTACAACCCTCCATATTTTAACTTAACTTCTCAAATTCCAAATGATCTACAAAATATCATACGAGTTGAAACCCAAAATATTATTTGGGGGGATCTTAACTCAAAACACACCCCATGGGGATGTAAAAATAATCACCCCAGAGGAATTAAACTTCTTAAATTCGCTGACACAAATAACATTAAAATCATAGCTCCACCCACACCAACACGCTTTGGCCAATTATCACAATCCACCATAGACATGCTAACGAGCGGCTGCCATTGGCCGACTCAAATCACCTCCCTTCCCGAATTCTCTTCGTAATGAAACATGAAAAGGAGAACCTAGCCCGAAGGGCTTTAATCTCCGGTAGGAGTTTAACCTGGTAAAAGTTTACTTGCCCATTTTTTAATAAAAAAAAATTTAATAAAATTAATCAATTAAGTAAAAATAATATGTTATGAATTTAATATTAAGTTGAATAAATTAAGTTAAAATAATTTAATAAATGAATATCAGGAGGATTAGGAATAATAGGAATATTGGGACAGTGCAGAGGGGTGTGAGAAAGCAGGGTAAGTGAAGCTGACCAATCAGGTGGCTAGCTGCTCAGGTTTCCTATTGGTTGAGAGGGATAAGGGTGCTTGTGGTAGTGCTGTGTTATGATTTTTTAATGGTATTGTACTTAGATAATATGAGAACTATAGTAATTACGATAATTTCGTTTATAGTTTCTTGAAGGGAGGGGTTTGGATTATTTTCAAAATTATTATTAAAATTGATAGTGACGTGATTAATGTAATATTGCAGTTTGGTAATATTTAGGGAATTTCTTAAGTCTTCGTTTCTCATAAACCATCTTGCTTTTCCTATTGTTCGAATTATGTTATTTTGTAAAATTTCAATTTTGTTATGGTGAATCTGAGCAGCTTGCTTCCATATTGGGCAGGCATAGGTGAGGATGGGTCGCAGAAGTTGTGTATAGATAAGCAGTTTATATTTAGTATTTAATAATGAACTCCGACAAATTAGGGGAATATATTTTTTCGCGGCAAGTCGGAATTTTTCATGGATATGTGTAATGTGTTGTTCGAAAGTGAATTTACTATCTAGAATGACTCCTAGGTATTTAGCTTTGTGAGACCATGGGATTTGTTTGTTGTCAATGTAAATGTTTGGTTTAATTGCACTGAGTGCTTTTGTAAAGAAGACGGCCTCCGTTTTTGAAACATTCAGCGCGATTTTCCATTTGGAGAACCAGTCTTCTAGTTTTGCGATGTGTCTATTGATGTGATGAGCAAGAGTTTTGGGTTTTTTGTGTTTTGCAAGTATCGCTGTGTCATCTGCATACATGCAGTGAATTGTGTTTCGGGATATCGTTTACGAAGTATTGGAAGAGGGTTGGCCCGAGATGTGATCCTTGTGGGATTTCCGAGTTGATATTTCTTTTAGTGGAATAAATATTATTAATTTTAACAGTAAATTTTCTGTTTTTAAGAAAAGAATTTATAAGGGTTATGAGGTGGGGTATTATATTTGATTAGTTTGTAAATTAGCCCCCGTATGCCAGACACGGTCGAAAGCTTTCTGGATGTCAAAGAAAACAGCTCCTACTTTTTCTCTGCTTTCCAGTCCTGATTTAATGTAGGTGGTTACTCTCTTTAATTGGTGGGTAGTGGAGAGCTGTGGCATAAAGCCGTGCTGCTCCGGAATTATTATTTTATTTACTAAGAGATGGTCATTGAGAATGATCTTTTCAGCAATTTTCCCCAGGATTGGGAGAAGAGAAATTGGACGGTAATTTTCAGCCCTAGTCGGGTCTTTTCCTGGTTTTAGGATTGGGATGATTGAAGCTGTTTTCCAGTGGTTTGGAAAGTAACCGATTACTAGCATACTGTTTATTAGGTGAGTGATTTGGAAAATTGTGGGAAGAGGTAAGTTTTTAATCATTTTGTTAATAATACCATCATGACTTGGTGATTTATTAATTTTAAGTTTGTTGATATTATTTATAATTTTTGACGGTTGACAGGGAGGCAGGGTTATCAAAATTATTTTCATTGTTAAGATATCCGTGAACGATATGTGTTATTGTTCTATCGTGTGCTGGTGAATGTATGTCGTTTAGCTGAAATTGTGCATGAAGAGAATCAGCTAGTAATTCAGTTTTCTCTTTGTTATTGAGAGCGATACTTGTAGGGCCTGTTAGGGCCGAAATTTTTGAACATTTCTTTCTTAACTCCTTTGCGGCTCCCCAGAGGGAGCCACGATCGGGGTCAAGTGAAGAAAGTGTTGAAGTCCATGTTTTAGTTTTTTCATCGATTATTTTCTTTTTGATTAATTTGTTAATTTGGTTTAAGTGGGTTTTATCTGTGGGATTTTTCGTAAATTGCCAGGTTTTCCTGGCTCTGTTCCTATACTTGAATAAATTTCTTACTTCCACGCTGATATAGTGTGAGTTGTTTGTATTTTTTGGAATGGATGCGTTTTTATGTGCTTGAATAATGTTGTTTGTGATGTCGGCGACATGCTTTTCTAGATCTTCCCCGCAATGTATGATTGGTAATGAGAAATTAAAATTTCGAAGAGTTTGGCTAAAAATACACCAGTCGGTGAAGTTATTATTTATGGCTATATGAAAGTTGTTGTTTAAATCTAGGGAAATGAGAACGGGGTTGTGGTCTGAGGAGAGTTCAGGGAGAGAGGTGAGGCGAGCTGGCCAATAGAAGCCTTTTGTGAGCATCAGGTCTATGGTGGATTGGGATGATTGGCCGAAGCGAGTAGGGGTGGGAGGGGCTAGGATTTCTATTTCATTTTGGTCAGCAAGTTTTAGAAGTTTAATTCCTCTTGGGTAGTTAGTCGTGCATCCCCATTTGGTGTGTCTTGCGTTGAAGTCACCGCAGATTAAAATTGGGGTTCCTAATTTAATTATGGGCTCTAAGTCGAGAGGAATTTTACTAGTTAAGTTTGAGTAGGGAGGGATGTAAATTGAAGTGATGATGATCTTTTCTCCTTTAGGGGGGTCGAGTGCGACAATTGTCGCTTCAGAAACTGTAAGCTGAGGGGTGGGGATATGATAGTGGGGTAGGGTATTTTTGATCAGAATAGCAGTGCCGCCGTGCATGTGGTTTCTCGTATCGGGTGTATCTCTGTCGTTACGATAAATGGTGTAGTTTGCAATGTTAAGGTCATGTGTTGGTCTCAGTTGTGTCTCTTGTAGTAGGATTAAGTCAGGGGAGTGCTTATCTATAAAATCCCGTAACTCGACAATACGGGATCTTACACCATCTGCGTTCCATGTTACTATTTTTAAACCAAGTAGACTAGACATTAAACAATTTGATTAGATTTGGGTACATATACCCTGTAAGAAGATATTTAATGTATCGTTTTTGTCTGATACTTTGCTCATTTTTTCGCAAGATTGTAACAGACCTGGGAAGAGTAGGAAGAAACTTTTTAGTTCTTTGATGGCATCAAACATGGAAAATCCGTTTTGTGCCTGGTTATTTTCTGCTTTTTAATTCTTGGTTGTCGTTGTTGGTTCAGCTGATTCCCCGTCGAGTGGCTCCCTCAGTTGCTGAGAGTTAGAGTTAAGTGCTTGTGCAAATGACACATCGCTTCTGATTTCACTATGGACAATAATTTTATTCCTGTTTTGGTTTTTCATGTTTGTTTTTCCCCTTCCAATTTTAGGAAAAGAGGGGCAACCTTCCCATGAGGCCACATGGCCGAAATTATTACAATTGATACATTTCGGGTTATCCTGTTTGGTTTTAATGGAGCAGCTTGGTGTACTGTGGCTTTCGCCGCATTTAAGACATCTGGTTTTCATCTGACAATTAACCGAGGAGTGATGAAAATAGTTACAGTTGTAACATTGGGTTGCTCCTGGTTTGCGTTTAAATTCTTCAACTTCTATTTGCTTGATGGTAAAGATGTCTATTGAGTTTTCAGTTTTGCGGATTTCGATAAGGTATATTGGTAAGGGTTGTTTGGTTTTGTAGCGTCTAAGTTGCGCTACTTTTTCTACGACTATTCCTTGTTCGGTAAGAGAGTCCTTTATTTCATCTATGTCAGTGGTAGTAGGAAGTCCTTTTATGACAACTTTTTGTGGCCGCATATTTTGTGGTTGCGTTATGTAAAATTCTGATTTCCTATCTTTGAGGTATTTCGTGATTTCCCGATGTTCATCTGATGAGTCGGGGAAGATCTTAATGTAGTTTCCAGATAATTTATTTATTGAGCAGGGTGCAATTTTCTGGATATTTTGAAGAATTAGGTTGTAATAATTTGTAAGACGAAGCATTATTGGCTGAATTTTTTCTGAGGGTGGGGGAATAGCCTCCGCAACATCTACTTGGTTATTGATGCGCAGGGTGTTAAATTTGTTTAAAGTTTCATTAATGGAGTTACTTTTAATTATTCTTGGTTGTTTAGCAGTTTTACTAGGTATTTGAAAATTATTTTCTTGATTTGCGTCATGTTGACGTTTTTTATTTTGATTTGTTTGATTAAAGTTTAAATTTAAATTAGGATTATTAAATTGCGAGTGATGCAAGCATCCTTTAATTGGGCAAGGTAAACTTAGGTTAAACTCACCTTGATTTCTGGTTCTTTCTTCTTTAAATCTGATCAGCTCCTTTCTCACTTCTTCCATCTCGTTGGGTCCGTAGCAATGAGGAAATAGTGGGATGGTGTTTAATTTTGCTTCTAAAGCAAATATGACGTTATTGGTCTGAACCAATTGGTTTATAGCGAAATTGATATTTTCACATTTCCTGGTGTCTTCTAATGAAGGTTCATTTGCAGTATTCTCAATAGCTGAGACATCTGCCATCTCAACGGCAGGGTCCAAATGAGGCGGATCGCCTAAATCCTCCAGGTTAGCCGACAAATCCACACAATTTACCGCGACCGAGCTCTGCAAATTCGGGGAAACTCCCGTTTGCTTAGTCCTAGCCATACTGCGATAAGTCTGACTGCGTTTGCTCCGACCACAACCCCATCTAACGCATCAATCAATAACTCCCGAGACTAACATTGAAAACAACATTTTTTTTTTATTCATCAACATAACACATTTTGTTAATCACCTTTTAGGGTGATACAATCGTTCCAACGCTTTTCCAAATCTTTTTTGTTGCGAGTAAATAGCGATAAACAGCTTTCTGAATCATCGACTCGTTGCTGTTTTTGTTCCATCGAAAGCAATCGCGGCACCCACTTGGAAAAAACCTTTTTCATGAAGGATAGTAAATACACTTCCATATGATATCTGTGTCATCTCAGCAATCTCACGGAGCTTCACTTTACGATCTTTCATTATAATTTTTGTCTCTTCACTCACATTTTCCGGTGTAACGGCTTCCACAGGTCTACCCGAGCGTTCCGCGTCATTTGTGTCGGTACGACCACGTTTAAACTCGGCAAACCACCGACAAATCGTTGCTTTGGATGGACAAGAGTTCGGGTAACATTTTTCAATCCATTGTTTCGCTTGCACGGTGTTTTTACCCATTAAAAAACAATGTTTTATCAGAACACGAAACTCGGTTTTTTTCCATTTTTTAAACAAACTACAAAACGACTTTACTCCAACCTCGATAACTCAGCTGTTTTTGGT
Organism: Nephila pilipes; assembly: GCA_019974015.1. Classification (NCBI taxonomy): domain Eukaryota; kingdom Metazoa; phylum Arthropoda; class Arachnida; order Araneae; family Nephilidae; genus Nephila; species Nephila pilipes. The sequence goes on along the minus strand of BMAW01069000.1, from coordinate 1,214,980 downwards.
CCGATCGACTTAAAATTTTAACACGTTTCAAGCAAAGGTTAGTACTCTAGAAAGACCTGGTTTACTACGAGCGCCATCTCTGGGTTAGTCTCGGGAGTTATTGATTGATGTGTTACGCATATATAGACTTGCAAACTAAGATTCGTCTTCCAAACACAAAAACCAACTGGTGTATTTTTAACCAAAACTTAAGAAATACAAAATTCACACTTCCAAAGATAAGTAGCTGAGAGGATCTAGAAGAACAGATCGCCAATATTACCGACAACATCTTAAATGCCTACACAAACGCATCAAAACCAAATTCAACACATTACATAAGCAGGGAAATTCGAAACCTCATCAAGTATTTAAATAGAGCCAGAAAAATCTGGCAGTTTTCGAATAACCCTGAAGACAAGAAACACTTGAATAAAATTAACAAACTAGTTAAAAATAAAATCAAAGATGAATCTACAATAGTTTTAAATTGCCAACATCGCTTCGACCCATACGACGAGCGATTCTCCTATTTTTTTTCTCATTCTGTCTATTTCAAACTCTCGACAGTTGCTCGTAATGAGCTCGAATCCTGAGGTGAGGCATCTTTTCAGTCGTTGAAAGGTATCCTAAATCGCAATGCAACAGAAAATTTGACCATCAGATTGAGAATCGCTTCTTATATAAACCTGTTCAGTAGCTCCCGCTATTCATTTATTGGACATCAAATTTTAATCATTTACATGTTCGGTCCAAATGTCTTTGCAAACGAAATTTCATTACAATCGGGCAACTCCTTCTTGGTGCGTCGTTTCTTTTTTGTTATTGAGTATTAGTGAAAAATAACAAGAAAAATCTCTTCCTACATCAAGAATAACAAGCTGGAAATTACCTTCCTAAATTTAGAAGTCGCAACGAAAATTTACTTGACTCTTCCTGTGACATATTGTACAGTAGAGCTTTTCTGCCCTTAAGAGAGTGAAGATTGAAATGCCATCTACTATGGAAAATGAAAAACTGAATAATTTGATGTTGCTATCTATGCTCTCAAAATATTACAATGGAAATTTATAACAATGACGTCATTAATGATTGAAACTTGAAGGTGTTATTTTTCAAAGAACATTTACGTTACTACCAGTACATATTAAGCTATATCTGTTTTTATGTAAGTATAATACAAGAAAGAAATTGAATGTTTATATAAACAACTATTGTTTAAAAAAATTGCACACAAACTATCATTCAACCACAAATAAAATTGAAACTAGTTTCAGTCACCTAGTTCCTACAGTAAAATAAAATAGAATGGAGATCGAATATGAATCGCACCAAATCTCAATTCACTATTCCCAACGATACGGAACCAATCAGTTAAACAATGTAGATTGTTTGAACTGAGGAAACTGGGTATATGGATCTAGCAGAAAACATTTCAACGAAATATTCAAAACAAAAATTGAGATAAAGTGAGTGACTGTGAGGTTTTATGACGAAAGAGCCAAGGTAGAGGATTCGTTGCCGAACGTGCAGCTGAGTCCGCTTGTTCACTGCCAAAAATTGCGATAAAAGTAATTCCACTACAACCAAAACTCATCTGAAGCATTTACATATATTCAACAAAAATAATCTGTATTTAAAATATATGTGCATGGTTTTTCGCTTAGTGTTATCGTTTTTATGAAAAATGACAGTATTTTCTCTAAGTTTTAGTTTTCATTAACGTAGCACTAGAAGCAACACGAGGACTATTGGCGACGGATTTCGTAATTTTGAACGTCGGTGAAGTGACGAGGACGACATCTTAGCTGTCACCCCTCTCCTAACTTCCACACCACGTAGTTGGGCTCCGGCGGGTCTTTAGTGGCCAAGGATCAAACCTGCGACTGAACAAAAACCACCGGTCTCGAATCCGAAAACATGACCACTTCAATACTCAGAATTGCGGGATACAAGCAAAGGAAAATCCATTTGGAGACATCACAACCACTACTACTTCATTATCCAAGAGTAACTGAAGAATCGGCATTGATTATCGTAGGGCCATTAGTTTTCGAGGAGATAAGTCCTGTTACCTGTGTCGTCAATGGCGTTCACTATGAACTATTTAATGTCAGCCATCTTTTTTCCAATAAACTGGCTGCCAAGACCACCTGACTTTAATCCATGATTTCTGCCTGAGGGGTTATCTGAAAAGTATTCAGTGATCCGATTGCAAACTACGCTTAATTGAAGAAACGCATTGTGCAACACATTTACATTGGCACAGATAACACTACGATGTGTAGAGAAACATGTTTTTCTTGATCTGAGCACGTGACAAAAAATGGTACATAATATATTAAATTTTAATTAACAATTAAAAACAAATTTATTTTTTTCTTTTCGATATGGAACCTTGTCACAGATGGGTTTCTAAGATTGCTACTACAACAAAATTACTTTGAAATAAATTTTTTCAGTAAAAAACAATTATAATCATGCATAGTGAACAGTATGGTTGTTTTAACCTTTTACCCACACAATGGTTGTCACATAGAGTTGCTAGCGTCTTAAGTACCCAAACACTTATGCAAATTTTATGACATGTATAAAGTCCTCTATTGCTAACATTTTGAACCATTTTTTCCCCTTCACATATATTCAGATCATTTGACCAGTGGTTCTTGTTTTACAGCTGTTTTGAATGTTGAACTTTAATTATAATCAAATCCTGTAAATCTTCAAAAAGCAAATCTATCGTTAAGTTATACAACATGCATTTCTTTATGTATAAAGAATTGCAACATATTACAAAATAAGTTTTAAGTGTTTGTTCTCAAAATCTTTATGTAAATATATTCGAACTTTTCAGTCGATAATCTCATTTAAAAGAATATATAATTAAGTTAGACGCAATGAAATTTTTTAGGTTTTAAAAATAATATAACATATAATACACATGCATTATAAACATAGTTAAATAATAAATTATAGAAGACTTAATCTTTTCTTGCACATTTGTTGACGATTCATGTAATTTAATAACTGAAATAAACTGTGCAATACAAGTTTTATAATAGCCAATGTTCAAATAACTAAAATTGGAGAAAACTCAAGAATTTCAATTCTGGAAGTAAAAACAAGAAATGCGATAACATTCATTTTTTCATTCCAATTATCTCTGCATTTGATCTATTGATTGTTTTAATAAATCTATCTGGCTTATTTTATAAACATTTTAAGGCGAAATAATAAAAACTGAAGAGTGCTTCCTTTTTCAAAATTGCATAAGAAATACTTTCTACACATAGTTGCTGGTAGGTTTTATTAATGTTGCACAAGAAGCAACACAAGGGCTATTGGCAACAGACCTAATAATTTTGAAAGAATGTTACTTGATCAAGTGACAAGGATGGTAACCCCCTCTCCTAACTACCACTAAACGCAGATCTTTATATAAAACAGGAAAAAAAAAAAAATCTGGGCTTAAAATGACAGAAACAACCAACTAATGACCATAACCATTACAACCACTCTAATTTGAAGCCAAATATATATATATATATATATAAAAATTACAGTTAAAACATCCGGTTCACTCTTATCATTGAAAATATTGAATTTTTGAGTGAATATTCTGAAGAATGTTACTAGATTTGTGTTTTATATCATTCAAATTAAAAAAATAATGAATAAAAACTTTGAATTTTTTATAAATAGACATTTTAAAATTTTCTACTTCACTCTATAGTAAACCCTATAAAAGTGAGAAACTTCAAATGTCAAAGACATTTGAAGAGTTTTTCACAAATCAGTCTCTGTCAAATCAAAATGTCAAAGACATTTGAAGTAGATGAATTTTTAAAAATTCAACATTAGGTTAGTGTTTCAAAATCGCTCCGCCAATGAAAAATCTTCCACTTGCCATGTGACACAAGTAAATTTTATATTTGTCAAAACATTTTGCTCTCAACCAAGTGGTTTGGAATGCTTTGAGTAAAACTTTACTCTCCGTTTCATTGTATTGGAATATGTTCCAGTATAAATATTATACAGCCTGACTGGTTTTGGGACTACTTCTAGAAAGAGGTTAACAATAAATTTAAAAATTCTGTAAGTGGTCTATGATATAAAAGTTTGGGAACTTTTGCTCTAGACTAATATTTTCGAAATCAACTGACAGTTTTATGCTCTAAGTAAGCTGAAGATACATCCAAAGCAGACTATATGGAAAGAGATAATAAGGTATAATAGCTTTATACAATAAATGAAGCTAATTTTATTTCAAAGAGCACACATAGGCAGAGTAGAGTATTCTGCAAAACTCTTATGAACAAACTCTGGTGTTTACTTCTGAAAAAAATTAATGCAACTCCGTAAATGACAATAAAACCAGAAATAAATTTTACTATTTGAAAGAATATTCACAAAATTTATGACCAATCTTTTTTAAAATATCTAACCACTTAAGTATTTGTATTATTACATTTTATTTGGAATTCTAATTGTCAAATAAATATATTCATTGTAATATTAGGTTATTCTAACAAGGTATAACAAAATACCTTATATTTTACCATTATTTATCTTTTGATAATATTCAAACTCAGAAAATGAAAAATAAAGGAAACAAAAAAAAATATATTTATTTAGAAATATTTCATATATTGCAGGCATAAATCAAAAAATTCAATTTTAATTTTCTGTTTTCCAGTTAACAGGATTTATCTAGTGAATTATTCAATTCATAACAAACAACCCTAATACATCTCTATTAAACTATGAGTGATTTTTTTCCTCCCATCAACAAAAAGTGCAGGATTTCAAATGAAATCCAACAAAAATAAATGGTTAAGAACACATACTATTAATTTTAAGTGAAATATACATATCCTTACATAAGATTAATCAATAATATCATGGACTTAATATGAAAATAATAAATTGTCTATAATTTGATATTAATTTAAGTTTGATATGACATGTGATCCAAGGGAAAAAAAAAGACAAGACAAGAGTTCGCCAAATGTGCCTTTTAATAAGAATTCTGATGACATACAGAGCAAAGCTGAAGTGTATTAGGGAAATACCCCCAAAGTGCCACAAAACAATCACAGAATAATTTGACAGTAATTATATCACATCGAACTGATAGCTTTGGAATATTTTTACAATAAAAAAAAAAAAATCATATATATAGTTTAATCATTAATCAAATTGACAAGAAATACATCCTCTTCTGGGTGAAAAGTAACATTCAGCTTTTGCTTTTGAGCAAGCAGCGATTATTTCTACCAAAACTATAACAATGATAGATTTTACTATCCATATTTTTCCTATTTACTGATCTTAGGTATTAAAACTGATGAACTACAGATCACATGAAAAAATGATAGTATTCATTAAGTCCAAATATATTTTGAATAGTCACAATTTTGTTATTTTTTGGTTGGTTTTTTTTTTTTGTTATAATTTAAGGATCACTCTGGCAAAAAAGCAGTTGATGTTCACCACCCAAAAACGACAGAAGCCTATGCTCAATCAAACCCTGTTGCAGATTATATAAACAGGGAAAACAGCATCAGCAAGGCGAAGTGATACTGTGCAAACGGAATTTTATTCCTGTTCATCTCCAAGATCATGCTTCACCTTAGAAAAGTCAAAATCTTCGCCAGTGCCTCGTCGGAAGATGTCCAAGACGTCCAAACACGTTGTCTCAAAATGAGATGTTGCATCATATGATTGGGAAATGAAAATCTAAAAGAAAAATGTCAGCACTTTTAAATACATTCTAAATTTTGATTTAAAGAATTTTATTTTTAGACATTAAAAATTTTAGAAAACCGATTATGAAATAGATAAGACTGTTCTATGGGAGCAAAACAATGCTGGTTTAGAGAAATTGTAAATGTTTTAAATAGTAAGTCCTTGATCACTTAAAGCAATGAAAAACTAAACAAATTTTAAAATTAAAGAATGAACATAATTACAAAAATTAACCCAACCAGTTAAAAACTATTTAATTTTGTCATATGTACTTACTTGACTCTCCTCGCCGTAATCCTTTGGTTTAAAAACATCACTAACCCAAACAAATCTAAAAAAAAAAAAAAAATTGTGAAACAGATTATAGTATGAATGAAAAATTCAATTTATATAATACTCATAGAGCATTTTAATATCAAATTCTGATAAAAGCTTACTTTTGCTTGATTGGTCCCAAAAGGTCTAAGCCCAGCTTAATTTCTTGCTCAGGGTTCTCAGTTTCAACTGTCGTGCTAACCATAGCAATGAACCAACCTTTAGCTGCAACTTGGTGAGTGTAAGATACAAGAGACACATAGATGTCTGAAAAATAAATGAAAAATGATTTTTGAAAACTTAAAAAAATTATCAAAAGGAGAATATAAAAAAATAAGTTTCTCATAATTAATAAGTATTTTTAAAAGTAATAGAGAAATTTAAAAGAAATAAAGCCTGAAAATTATTTGAAAGCATTGCTATTATTTCTTTTCCCATAAAGGTTTATTTTTTTACATTCTAACTAGAAAGAAGTAGATTATCTAAAATTTAAGAAATGGTGCAAAATAATAAATATTTTATTAAGAGCATTATTTCATGCAATACCTTTAATACATGCAGATTAAAAAATATTTAGCAGTAAATTTTCTCTTGATGAAATATGAATCACCACAATAGAAATGTTTTTAATTGTATTAATTTTAACTACAAAAAAGTTTCTTCCATTATATAAAATCTGATACATAGTCAATGAAATATTTAAATAGAAAAAACTACAAATACATAACATAATTACCTGATTTTCTGCCAACTTGTTTCTGTGGAATGATAATCTGGCATGACAGAGCATCTTTGGTATTTGGAATGGGATGATTCAGCAGACAGATGCAGCGAACAACCTAAACCAGTAAATTAATAAAAATAATGGCAAAGAAATAAAAATCTCAATTTTTTTAATCTACTAATTCAATTTCAAAATTTAATTTAAAAATTAGAGCTATTTTGCAAACTTTAAACATTCTAAGCCAAATAATATTTTCCTTCATTTTATCCTTTTTAATTATAAAAAACTAGATCATGCTACAAGATTAATTCCCATAAATATCTAGCCTTGAAAAAAGATTTTAAACAGTAATTCTAAATGCAAGCATACATTTGCTTTAACAGTATTCAAGACTTTTTCAAATAATTAATTTTGTGTATTTAATTAAAAATTAAAACATATTACTTAAAATAAACTATTAAATAAAATTGAGGTTTAATATATGGTACTACAATTTTTTCTCACTTATATTCTATTAAAAAATATTTTAAGAAAATAAAGTATTAGTTTTACCTGCCCAACTTTTTCTACTTTGTCAGGAACGTAAGATGGGTCACAATATACTTGTTTGCACCTTGCAGTTTCATTTCCAGATCGTACTCCAACAACTTTACCTCCTTCCATCACCAGTTCATCGATTTGTTTATCCAGCATGTATGTTCCACCATAAATTGCACTAAGTCTAATTGTGCAAAAGTTAATATTAGAGCATTGACAGTATTTATAAGTGAATTTAAACAAAGTTATCTTTCAATTGGAAATTAAAATTACCTTGCAAATCCTTGAGGAAGCTCACCGAGACCATACAACGGATACAGATATGGACTCTTTCCATAACGGGCCAATGAGTCGCTGTATAATTTGATTCTATTGATGGTTTCTAAACATGGTTTTGCAAGATAACTATAAAACAAAGAGGCTTTAATGCAAGAAAAATTCTTTTAATTATTATATTTAATACAGAAATGAAAATTGCTCATTAAAAAGGGTCGATTTTAAAAGACAACTGTTAAATAAAAAACTACTTTAGATTAATCAATTAAAAAAAAATATAGGAACAAGATACATTTTTTAAAGAGTCATAAATTAAAAGCCACTATTAGATTTATTCTTGAATTATTAAGCTACTCCTCTATATTTGTTAACCCCTGCAAAACAGTATTCCTTATATATTTAAAATATATAAAGTAATTACTATGATTTTAAATCGCACAATAAAGTACACAAATAAAATCCCGCTTTGTCCATTCTTAACAAGTTATACAATATTCTACTAATAGAAAGCAGGAATTCTAATGCAATGTTTCCTATTTTACTCTTCTGTTGGTTGCCATAACTGAGCATCATAAGTCAGGTTTTATGTTACCTTCTTTAGCTCTATTATTTTAAAAAAGTGAGTGATGATGCAAGAGACAGACACGGCCCTGTTGCACCAAACAAGGTGCATCTGCGATCTAGATGTTTGAATGACTGAGCAATAGTATTTTTAATGGAGGAAAAGCTATATGTGACCATGTACCAAACAAGATAAATGAATGAGTGTAAAGCTAGTAAAGTGTACACTATGTGATCCAGATGTGAAAAAACTGAAAAAAGAAAAATTGATAAACAAGAGGGTCAAAAATAGAGAAGGATCGCTACAGTGCCTCAGGTGAATGATGTCTGCACCTATATTTTAAATGAGGGTTGCAATGACTATTATCATATATTGTTATTTCTATTTTACATGTTACATTACAAAAATTTGGAACCTGCCTGCAGCAGAACAAAATGCTATAAAATATTTTCAAAAGTACAACATCCAAGTACAAAAAGTGATGACATAATGTCGTACTTGAAAAAGAAAATACAACACTGAAATGTTACAGATTGTGGCAAGAAGTTTATTTAGTTTTTTATTTACCTTGCACTAGAAGAAAAATGGGCTATTGGCAACGGACCTAGTAATTTTGAACCACGGTCAAGTGACCAGGACGACACCCGAGCTGGCACCCCCCTCTCCTAACATCCACACCACGCAAACGGGAGGAATTTGGGCCCCGACAGATTTAATGTGCATCAGCCCCGGCTACACAGTGGGGTTTTCAGTAGTCAAGGATAAAACCCGCGACTGAACGAAAACCACAGGCCACGAATCCGAAACCATGACCACCAGGCTACCGCGGCCACGATTATGGCAAGAAAGTATTCATAATTTCCAATAAAACAGTGACAAATTAAAACACTAAAGGTTAAAAGAGTATATTGCTTATCACACACTATATACAAATTAATCTTACAATAGTGTCCAACTTAAAAAATTAAGCCTAAATTCTTACCAATGGTAATAAGAGAATAAAAATAGTGATATAAATGTTTACACATAAAAAAATCTTCCAAAACATTTCACATCTCAAAAATTGTCAATAACATAAGAAAAAATTACAAATTTAATAAGAAATTTAACAAACAGAAAAAGCTAAAACTATACATACTCATCATCACGGTATAAAGCTAAAGCATGACCAGTAAAATCAGCAGTATCTTTGTCTAAACCAAATTTTTCATACAATTGAGCAGTAGTTGTAACATTAGCATCAATATCTTTCCAAGTTTTAGAATCACCAAGGTTGAATTCCTGAACATAGACTAAGAAATTTCTAAATCTCCTTTTCTCAAACATGCCCATCAAGTCTAAATAATAAATTGAATACGAATTACAAAAAATTGTTATATAAAAATAAGCAAAGTTAAAAATTTCAAAATAGACAAATAATGAAAATAAATGTACAAAAATAGTTTAAATAATACTCTTATTCTAAAAATCTTTCCTTCTTAACAGGACATCAATATCAAGGATGTTTAACTCAAAGGTTGACAAGGGCCAAATAAACAAGGTTTAAGTTTATGCAGCCCTCAAGAAAGATTAATAAAATTTTTTAGAGAAAAATTTATTAAAGTAGGTAAACCCAAAAAATAATTTAACACCTCCCTAACACTTGAATCTCTTCTCTGCTACCTTCTTTTCTACTTCAAGATAATAGATATATACAATAATTATTTTCAAAACTGACCTAAAGGAATTATCAGAATCTAGATTTGTAAGGCATTGTCTTTTATAAGTGAAAATAACTGTTTACACTGATAAATAATTCAAAACATAAAAATTCTCATATGCAAGTTCTCAACTGTTCACACCTGGCAAATAAATATTTATAGATTTCTTATATGCTAATTTTACTGAGTTTTACTTATGATTCTAAATCACATTTCATCTCATTTACTTCAATTTGCATCACATTAGGAACAGATTCTACATTCATTGAATAAATTGAAGAACTTGTTTACTAGTTATTGAAAATCAGCACATCTCGTTTGTAATTCATTTCTGTACGACTAATATTTTTTGAACTAAGCATTTTCACACAAAATTATTTTCTTCATTTTGCATGTCAAAAAGTACATTAATTTTTCACATTTTAATAGCTTACCCCCTTTCCAGAACTAGCCTACATTTGAGACCTTTAATTGATTGCACATATTCATAATGATCTTTTCTTAGCAATTATAACTTAAATCATACAAGTGTTTTATCAGTGAAAAATATATTTGGTAACCATGTTTAAAAAAGAAGCCACACATTTTTTCAAATCGGAGTATTGTTTAGAACCTTAGAATATGATGTGCTGGTGAAATTTATTGGCACAAGAGCTAGGTGTGGTCATACTACACCAGACAAGGCAAATTTGTGATCTAGACATTATAACATTAAAAAAAAATATTGATCGCCAAGGGTCGAAAATAGTGAGTGAAAGTGAAGTTTACAGGCTAGATGTGGCCATGCTGCACCAAACAAGATGTAACTGTGGTCTAGGTGTGCGAAAAAAAGATATTTGGTGGACGAGACGGTCGAAAATTGAGAAAGATCTCTACTATTCCGGGGCCATGTCTCTTATGTTTACCAAAGACAGTAAACCCCATGGAAAAGAAAAAGACCACTAGAGTGCCTCAGAGTCATGATGCCATACTTGCCGAAAGAAGCAAGTCCCCGAGGTCTCCTGATATAATCCCCAAAAGACAGGGTGCCTGGCTATACCACCCCAGGTGTTAGGAACCCATTTTAGTTGCCTCTTAAGACATGCAAGAGCTACAGTGGGACTATTCTGTCACACTCTGTCATTACATGGGTCTAAGAATTTTGGAACTGAATACCCAACATATTTTGATGTAGCATGAAAGGTGAATCTAATACTAATAATGCCAGTCTATGTATCAAGAGAGTTGCATCCGATTTAAACCTCGAGATTTTAAGAAATTAATGATCTTTTTATTAGTGTTAATGTATTCCATGTTCATCACCTTTGTACATATTTTTTGATGTATAGTAAAATGTGAATGATTAATCTGATTATTCATAAATCTCCCTTTTTAATGCAAAGAAACAATCATTTTTCCCAGTCATCGGAGCTCCATCTGTAATTATAGAAATTAATTTTGATAGAAGCAGATTGTATTTTTACAGAAGGACAAACATGTATCTAGTTCATCAGTACTACCTCAGAAACTAAGTGAATAAGAATTAAGTCAAGCTCCCATACACATCCCAATATCTGTACTCTTTGTCAGACGCTATGAGAAAAAGCTTCAAAATCAGATGCTTTTATTTGATGTTTTAAAATTATCAGCCAAATCAGTAACTCTTTCAGTAACTGAATTTCGAACAATAGGGATTGTTTATAAAGCCTTTATATCTTGTTAACTATGTTTTTCACTTGAATAGACATTTTTTTTAGATATTCTTCAGTAAAAGGTTTCAAGTGTTTAGTTATAAACTCTGGCAAGACATAGCTTCAAGCAACAACTGTTTCACTTTCTTGTGTTATTTTAAAAACAAACTATTTTTACAGTCCCAGCTGGAGCTTTTTTCCATTTGCCTCATTTGATTGAGTAATTGTTATTACTTATTCTTTATTTCACACCCAAAAAAAATTCTTTCCAATTTTCTTGAGAAAGACATTGAGCAAGTATGCTACGGTTTTGAAGGACCGATGACTAAGCAGTCACTTCTATTTTACATAAGATGACATGACAGTGGAGCACGGCGGATAAGGACTGAAAATGAGTTCAGGTGGAGGAGAGAATGAGTTAGAGATGGACGGAGTGGGAAGAAGAGGATGGGCCGGCAGAGGAAACCCTGCTTGGGTAGGAGTGATATAGAGGTAGAAGAGGAAATGAAAGGGTTGCCTATAGTAAGAGAGGGCTGGAAAACCAGTCCTCGCAACTGAAGCGTAAAAAGAAAGCATTTTGGAAAGAAGTTTGATCAGCTGATCATGGGAAATTAGGACAAGTTCTGTTGTCATATCGTTTGCAGAATAGAGTGAACCAGATTGGTAATTGTTTTTGGATTATGTGTCACCAATATCATGTCATCCCTCACATCTGGCAATGAGGAATCTGGAATTTACATCAGACATTATCATCTGTAATGTCATACGAAATTTATTTTTCTGATTGGATAGATTCTTAACTGTAAAGTTGACTGTGTTGAATACAGATTCCTGATGAGTATAAAGGGATGAATGAAAATACTATATGAAACTTGGCTGATACTGTAATGAGGCTGATGCTGATCAGAGTCCTATTATGTGACAATTATGATTCCTGTTTTCATAATATGAAGTTTTAATATGCTGGTAATGTACGGCAAGTTTGATCGTGTCGTTTTGCTATCTAAAATGAAAATAAACCCATTTTTAAATATCAGTGTTTGTCTCACTCTGTTTGTGGCATTAACTATTATCAAGGGCCAACTCAGGCCCGTCAACAAGTTCTATTTCTTTCAAAGAGAGTTTCGAGTATGGATGTGAGGCGCGAAAGGCGGTCAGATTCTTTGATGAAGGCTTGTTGGCTATTAATAGAGTATTATGGCTTGCAATCATATTATAGAATGAGGTTGAGAATTAGGATATTATTTTGGGAAGTTTTAGTTTAGTTTTTATTAATGTCGCACTAGAAGCAACACGAGGGCTATTGGCAACAGACCTCATAATTTTGAACCACGGGCAAGTGACGAGGACGACACCTGAGCTGGCACCCCCTCTCCTAACGTCCACACCATGCCAATGGGAGGATTTTGGGCCCCGAACAGATTTAACATGGATACACAGCGGATCTTTGACAGCCATGGATCGAACCCGCGACTGAACAAAAACCGTCTGCCGCTAGTCTACCGCGGCCCTGTTATTTTGGGAAAGGAGAAAACATTCAATTCTTTATGGAGGTAACAGATTGCCATGTAACTAGGGGCTTGGGCTATTAGATGGAGAAATATATTTTGGGTTTTTTTAAATCTGGTTTCTATTGGTTTTGGCAGCTGTACATAATAATACATGGATTTTATAGATGAGGATTTTGTTTTTAAGAGATAATTGAGATTTTTTGCCCAGCAGTACTTGGAGGGAATAAAATTTCTTTGATGCTTTATCAATGATGAATTGAATGATCTGGGAAAATTTAATTTGCTATCCAGATGGAGGCCGAGGTAGGTAGTACTAAAATCATCAAATAGGTTTATTAGAGATAGGTAATCTTTTGCTCTGGTGCTTCTTGAGAATAGGACTATGTGGGATTTATCTACATTGATTGATATTTTCCAGAGGGAGAGCCAGTCTTCTAGGATACCTTGCGTTTAAATATCTCTTCTCTACTTGTGGAGATATTGGAAAGTTATAAATGTATATTTCAAATAAAATCGGAAATAAAATATTGCCTTGCAGACAGCAGGAATTTGGCATATTTCAGAGATATTTAAATGGAGTTTGACTTGAAATGTTCTATTGGTAATGAAGCTATGAATGATGCAGATGAGATAATCTGGATTTTAGAGTTAGATTATGTAGTATATTAACTCATTGTGCCAGATACAGTCAAATGTTTTCTGGACGTCAAGAAAAATACTGCCAGATGCTATTCTATTTTGAGAGTTGGATCTAATGAAATTTGTAACTAAGAAGTTGATCACAAATAGAGGCTTTTCCCGGAATACATGTTGATGCGGGGGGATGCTATGAAGGTCAGTAAAATCTTCGATTCTTTTCAGGAGGATTTTTTTGAATATTTTTCCAATATAAAAGATGAGACTAATGGGTCTGTAATTAAAAGGTTGCTGGTGGTCTCTGTTAGGTTTCGGCAGCATAGTTATGACTGCATGCTTCCAGGACCCAAAAAAGTAGTTCAGGAGCAGGTATTTAATGAAAATCTTAGTTATGAAGGTGATGACATTGATAAGATTTTATTGCAAATCTTTTAAATTTTATCCGGTCCAGGGGCTTTTTTTGTTATTGAGTTTTTGGTTGATGTCCATCATCTCCTAAGGAGAGGTAAGAGAGGGAATACTATGATCAGGAGATAATTGGAATCAAGTTTCAATAGTTCTTTTGACAAGTTCTGTACGATTTTCATCTTCGGGATCTTCATTGACCATGAATGACTCTTCAAGGGATGCTGCAAAGAGGTTTGCTTCATCTTCATTATTGTAAACAAGGCCTAGGTCACCCAAAAGATAGGGGATAAACCCTGAGAGAATAGTTACTGTATTTAACAAGTCTATGCATGGTATGAAAGGCCAAAAAATAATGGTTTACCTTTTACACTAATTGAACATATAGTAATTATTTTTAAGTTTTCCTAAAATAACTTCTATGACTTTCATGCATGATTCCCAAAAGTAGAATGATTTCCAAAACTTTATTATATTAATTCTTAGGAAACAAGCTGGTATATTTTACCCCCCACCCAAAATGGTTTATTTTGGAAAATCATTTCGCATGAAAAAATTAATTTCCCCAAAATTAGCGTCGCTGAAAGAGTTCCTTTACATTTGGACACTGCTATTGGTTAAGACAAAATTCACTGCTCCAAGACTACTCAAAATTATTCTATATTTTCTAGAGGCAAAACATGCATTTTAAAATTTATAACCTACTTTCATTAGTCACGATTTGATATTAATTTCTGATTCAAGTTTATATTCTCTTTTTCTCGGAATGTAAAAAGCACTTAATCTGATGAATTACTTTTATATATTTCATTTTTATTTTAGGGTAGCATGAAAGACAATATTTACTTTGTTATATTAGCTGAGTGGGCCACATGTTTGACACCCTATTTATATAAACTAACCACCTCAAAATAATTTATTACAACAAAGCCTATCTACATAAAAAGCACCGGAAACTTAAAATGATATTTACTTGAACCAAGAGCTTCTTTTTCATCAGCTGGTACTTTATAAATTTTCCCTGCTTTATAGACATAGCTTCCTTCAACAGATTTGAATTCTAAGTACCTAGTGACTCCAGTATGTATAAGAAGCTTAACAAGTTGACCTGTAAAAAAGGGAGAACATTTTAAATATTATATACAACTTAAATACCTAGAATAAATCCCTCACAAAAAATAAAACAAACAAAAATGTATTTTCATTACAACAATTATATTTCAGTATTTGTGAGTTAACTTCTTAAATTACTAACTTCAATTATTAAAAATAATTAAGACATTTATATAAAATTCTTCAACTCTTATTCTTAAACATTGTACAAATACAATATCATGAAAGAATTACAGGCTATTCAGATTAAAATAAAAATACAGATGAAAGTTTTACTGCAAAATCTTGACTATAATTCTCATGCTTGATTTGGCACTAAATTTTCAAAAAAAAAAAAAAAAAAAAAAATTAAAATTCTTATATAATACACACCCATAAATTTTCAATATTTTATTTAAAAATTGCACAAGTAATTAACATTATTGAAATTTGTAATAAAAAGAAACCAAAACGTGAAATTCGATTGAAAAAAATTAAATTTTAACACAAAATAAACAATACCATCAATTTATCAGTCTTTATCACTTACACTAGAACACAGCTAATCTATTGTTGTAGAGTCCAAGTCATAATTATTGGTGCTGTCGTAATATACATCACCAACATCTAATGACATCAGATGATTATGTTTAATTTTTAACTAACCTTACCAGTTTCCAAACACCAACTCCATGGACTGTAAATAACAATTCCAGATAATACCAAGATTTTCATTACAATAGATTGCAATCTGCCCAGCTTCTAAATTATGGCTTTTGAAGATACCAACTAAGTCATGCTGTTAAGATGTACTCAATGTTAAAAACATGCGACATATGGCAATTTTTTTAAAAAATAATCTATATAAAGAACATTACATGTCCTTAACTTCTCCTTCAAGATGAGCAATTTTAAAAGTAATAGACAAAGTTTACTCAAATTCACAGTATAATTATAATCTTTAATTAACATTTTAGTTTGCAATAACTAAAAAAGATAATAGTTGGTCAAATTGTTGTTTCATATTGAAGTTACACTATCCTTTCATTGATTTCACCCAAAATAACAAATGTTAATACTTATTACGTTAAACTAAGAAAATGTTGAAACTAAAGATATAATTTATACTACTACAAACACTTAAAATGCAAAACTACGGTTTAATTTTAGACCTACTTTTAGGTTTGTTTCTTGAAGACAGATCCAACAGTTTTAAGAGAAGAATAAGGGAATAAGAGTCTTTGATTTAATGTTTCGGAAGAGCAATATGAAAGGTTCTGAGTATTGCCCGAGTGGATGCAGATGATTGCATAACTGCAGATATTAAGATGGATAAACAAGGCATCAAACTGGATGAAAGAGTCTGTTTAAGATATTGCAAAGGCAGACATATTTCTGAAATACATTGATCGGATAAGATGGTAGGTTTAGCAGTCTGAACATGCTTGTATGTGATCACTGACACTATTTGTTCTTCAGCTTCTAAATATGAAATATTTTAGGTGGTTTTTATATCTTATATTTGTTTTTCTGTTTTTCCATTTAAACAAATTTTTGAGTGTGATGAGTGGTTGATTGCAATTAACATGTTTCAGCTCCACATGACAATCTGTGAAAGAATGTCTGAACATTCGATACTTAAAACACAGAGGATTTGGGATGCATTCTGCAGTTGAGGTAATCAGCTTTGATCGTAAAGGACAATTTAGGGCTATTAAAAGTTAAAATCAAGCGTTTGGTTGGGAAAGTGGTGTTTTCTTTAATTTTTATTCTAACTTGAGTTACATCATTACAGGAAAAGCTTTCGAGGATTTCTGATTCATATGCACACAATATATCAGGTTTGAAAATAACACCACAGCTGGAATTTAAAGATTTTGCAGAAAATCAAAAAATATTACAGCAAAAAATGATTGACTGTAATGCAGACTTGTTTCGATAAGAAAATCACTGATCAGTAGTTTTTACAGTTTTAGGACTCCCAATATCCAGGACTTCCAACACTTCATTGTTAGGGAAAGAAAGTAAGAGATAAAAATGTGATCAATGGATGAAGAGTTTGATAGTTTTTTAATGGCGGAAAAGCCAGATGTGGCCATGTTGCACCTAACAAAATGAGCGAAAGTAAAATTAGTAAAATGTAACGCTGTGATCTAGATGCATGAAAAAAAAAAAAAAAATCAATAGGTACCTTGGGGTTATGATTCTCCTACCTACCTAAGGGCAAGCCCCTGAGGTCTTCCAACCTGGAAGACCAATCACCCAATATAATCCCCAGGGACAGGATGTCGCTATAACCCTTAGACACAGGGTACCCATTTTAGTTGCTTCTTCCAACATACACGAATTAAAATAGGACTATTTTTCCACATCTGATCACCACAGGGGTTGAATAGATAGGTAGGTAAAATAAAGCTTTTATCTGACACAAAAGATTGATCCATGAGAAAAGGTATTCGTCCTAGAGAGCCTTCACAACTATGGAGTCCTAAGCGGGTGGCAGTCATTGACATGTCAGACACAGCACTTACCTGCAGGTCACCCAGAATATATGCTGCAGCATCAAGGTGAGGATCCACCAGGAAACTGATGCAACCCTCATCTCCAGCACTAAGCTTACAGGAGTGTCTCTTTGCAAAATTAAACCAAAAAGAGATACCAGCTGATTAACAGAAGCAATTAACTTTTATCATTTATCCACAGCAAAATATAGGCCAAATGGAATGTAAAAGGTATCCCTTGGACACCACTTTTTCCCTTACAGAACACCATATGTTACAAACAAGCGAGATGACAAGCCAATATCAAGAAGGGGGATCAAACAGAAATTTAAAAATTAGAAACTATTTTTCAACAAAATTGAAACAAGAACGCAAATTTTTACAACAAAAACTGAAGGAAGAACAAATGCATCGTAACAGAGGGAATCGAATATGCATATCTGTGATCTAGATGATAGAAATTGGGGATAAAGGTAAAAATTGGTTGACAAGAAAGGTCGTAAGTAGAGAAGTACTGTTAGGAATCTCAGGGACGAATCACCCATGCTTACCATACAGTATATCCTATAAGAGACAATAAAGACCACTAAGGTGCGCTAGGGTCCTAATGCCTACACCTACCAAAGATGGCAATCTCCTACATGCTTCAAGTTATAAAATGAACATTTAAAAATACACTAGTAAAAATTTTAAACCATAATCATCCTCTTACTACAATACCCATGGCAGGTTCAGCTCTAACAGATAGTTTTAAGAATTACAATTCATACAAACAAATCAAATTTTAGTGCTTACCATTAGCCATTAAAAACTTTGGAATGAGATCAACATTCCAGTCCCTAGATCTACCATACTCTTCTAACTGGGTAGCTGGCATGTTAAACTTGGCAAATAATTCTTCAAGAGGAGTGATAGAAGCACTTTCTCCACCATAATATTTATTTCGATCCATATGAAGAACCTTTTTGCCACTCACAGACAACATACCACTTAAGATACATTCCTAAAATAAACAAAATTATGATATTAATTCTAAATTTTACTTTTGAAATCATTTTAAGATTTAAACAATTGCCTTTATCACAAGTTTTAAAAACATAAGGTAATTCAATGACTATAATATGATTTTATAGGTAAACATAATGTACCATTAATTTTTAAAATAAACAAATTTATCCCAGGTCCAAAAGTGTCAGCAAAATAATGTTTTAATGTACTTTAGATTTTTTTCACATTCTTCAATACTCAATATGGTTTAAAAATAAAAAAGTAAACTATACATAATGCAAGTAATTCATTATTGTCAAGACGATTTACTTTGCAAGTAAAATACTTTTATTAGGAAATGTTTTAATAATTAAGATAAGGAAAATCAATATGGAATATCACAGTAATTCTAATTGCTGTTTCATGCTTTGGAATTCAATTGAGCTTTTTGAAGAAACAAGCTAATCTATTTCCTTTTCAATTCTGAAGCTTTCAAAATGATTACATAATGATTTATGTATTACATAAACAAAGCAAGGAATTTTTAACAAACTGGTTTTTTTTTTAATTAAAATAAATATTTATCCATACAGCTTAAATCCCCCAAGTTTAACAGAGAACTATTAAGTATTGAGTAACAATTTTCCCACAGCAAATAATCAAAACCCTTCTGAAATTTATTTTATATAATAAACAAAATTCATTAAAGACTGAAAACATTAGATTTTGCAACATAATTAAAAAGATAAATGTTAAATTTCATTATTTAAAATACTATCTTTTATTCCAAATAATGTTAAGTATAATGCTTCGTGAAAAAAGAATGAAAACCCAATAAACCGATAAAACATGCTAATTAAAGAGATAAGATATACAAGTCCCTTTTCATCCCTCATAATACTTAATACGCTCACCAATACAAATGGGAAACTTATAATTCTTACTTCTTATTCACTTCTCCCAAAGAAAAATCCAGATAGCTTTATAATGAAATTATCTGCTTAAACTACATATAGACACCTTAGCGTAAACTACATGCTGAACGTTACCCAGTAACCTTATAGTATTATAGATGTATGTGATCACCAAAAAAATAGAAATAAAAGTATTCAAGTCAAAATACTGTTTTAAACTTTAAAATTTAAGTTTTGATTCAATAAAATAATGTTCTAATACATTAAATCATACCACCATCATATCAATTTCTCTTCTAAATCTTTCAATTTTTATATATTTAAATGTATTTCATTTCAAAATAAGTTTACTTTTTTCACACGTGTGCACAGAAATTTTTCCACTATTGGATTTTATTTCATTTTGTAATCACCAATTTCTAAGGAATGTTTTTTTATTGGATTGTATAGCAATAGATACATATATAAGTTTACATTTAGTTACCTATTTAATGATGTCCCTCATTCAAAATTTAATTTTAAAGCTACTACAATAAAACTTTTAATACAAAAATATGTCTTAGCAATAAAAAATTTGTGAATATGAATACCATTTTAGACCATAACTAATCCATTTTTTTTTTAAATCCAAGCTAACATTAAAATTTACATTTTATAGAACACACCACCTTCAATAATTCCATAAATTCTTAAACAGGTTCTTGTAAAATGTACATTATGATAAATAATACAGCAGTAATTAGGTACAATTAAACATTTTGTTTTGAAAATGAATTAGAGTAAAATATTCTGTTGGCACATTTATAAAAAAAACTGCTTTAGTACACATATTAATGATATACAAAAATATTTCATTAATATTACACAATTACATATAGTTTAACTTCTAAATTATAAAACTTTGGGTAATTATAATTTTTTGTAGAATTACTCTAAGATCATTACAGTTCATACTTTCTAGCTGATGGTCATTATTTTTGCAGTATTTCTAAGGATAAGAAAAGTGATTGATGTCGCTTTCTCTTAGCAAGAAACTACTAAAGTTCAGGATAGGGTGTACCTTGGCAACAGTGGCAAAATTTATGTGATAATGAATTAAATGTGGTGATTTAGGTTATGGTAACCCTGATGCATATAATTTAAAAAGAAATTTGCAAATGCTTCTTGCTCTCTATTTTTGAAAAAACTGCGTACTATTTCAACTATTTTTTTTTATGATTTTAGAAAGGGTAAAATGAAGAAAAGTCATGTTACTTTTGTGCATTACAAGAAATCAATAATATAGCTTATAGTTATTTATAAATAAGAAATGTTATTAAATTGTTAGTAAAAAACTTACATAATAGAGTATAAATTTTATAAATTATTTACATACAAGAATTGTCTATAACCAATTTTTATTTATTAAGAATTGCTATAAACAATTTTTACTCACATAAATAAGAATTATTAATAAACAATTCTCATTTGTACAATATTGTTTATAAACACTTATTTAAGAGCAAATATTTCCAAATAGCTCGTAACTACTTATTCATAAATATGAATTAATAATTTATTAATAATTTTATATACACATGAATTATGAATAATTCCTATTTATAAATTACTATAAATACATGACAATTATTTAAGACAATTGAAAGTATTCTTATGTTTTTTTTCTATATCATTAACATTTACATTTGATTCCTCCGATCGAATCTACATAATTTTGATAAGCTCATTTGCAATAGCTTCATGACGTACGTCACTGCTTATGTAACACAAGTTTGGTGACCTTTTTTCAGAAATGCCAAATTTTGCTGCAGTCGCAAAGGGACACCCTATACTGAACTTTAACCGCAAGAAAATCTTTAAAAAACTGATTCTCTATGAAGACAAGAAATTTGAAAAGAAATCTTTTCATTGACTACTATAAGGCTCAAAACAGTTCTCCAAATGGAAAAAGTGCAGCTAATTTACTTACCTTCTAATATACAATTTATTATTTAGCCAATCAACAAAAGTCATTAAAAACCTTGCATTTCCTACAGTAGACAGATTTTGAGAATAATAATCTCGCTCGTACTTCATGATAGCGTACCCAGGCATAGGACAAGGTTAATGAGATAACCAATATAAAATGTATTCATAAAAGGTGGGTTAATATCTGATCCAGTAATATTGCACAGGGACTATGTCACAGTGACTAAAATGTGAATTTGTGTGGGAGGATAACAGACATGGATAGCATTGCTCAAATCAAGATGAAGATGTGGGGATGATGACTGGGAAATTCAAAAGCTGAACTATTAAGTACATTTTTTTCATCACATGATAGGGAATCAGCACCCAGATTACATATTCAAAAAGGTAAATATATTTAACTGAAAAATAATAACATTGTAATATTGTAAAATCTAGCTTGCATGTCAAATTTTTGACAATGGAAACTTTAAAATAAAAAAAGGCATTTGACCTTTTGTTTTAAGAAGACATGCAATTTGGAATTTTAGATCGAGATTTTCTAGTCCCTTGAATTTCAAATTATATCCAAATTTGACTGTATTCCTTTTAATATGTATGCTGATAAAAATAACAGTTTTCATTCCTTTGATGTTCTAAATTTCTTCTCTCCAAATATTCAATAATTAGGTGTATAATTAAATCATTTTATTTGAAATTTGAATAACTCATTTCACAGACATGTATTTAAAAACCATAACATATCTACAATGTTGAAGTTAAACTATTAACTCTAATGATGCAGATTTATGCTTATAAAACACGATAAAAATTACAAGACCAATGTGATACTGTTCACTCCCTACCATAAGCAATATTTTCTGGTTTGGGTGTTTGTTAATAAAACACTTAGAAGTAACATTCAAGTTATAACCTAACAGATCTTGTAATTTAAACCTTGATCAAGTGATGAGAACACTGCACTTGACCTGGCATAGCCCATTCTTTTAACTTCCACAACATCCCGAAACAGACTTGCAGCTTCAACATATTTAATGACAGACTTTTAGTAGAATGCTGATTTGGAAAGTTTTATATAAAATACATTTTAAAGGCAACCTTAATTAGGAACAAAGAATTATGTCAAACATATATGCCAATGAATTACAAAATCTAGATTTTCATATTGTCATTTTATTGTGGTGTGTGCAGTAATATAATTACTATAGAATTCAGTCAAAACAGTTCAAATTTTTCTTTTAGTTTTCTATATTTAGCATTGAGATTTTTAAGGAGTCATCACAAAAGAATTCACAACTAAAGATTTCAATATCAGATCATCCTTTTTATAATTTTATCCTTAGTCTCTCAGAATGTCTTGAAATTAATAAGCAATTTCTAAAAGTTCCTATAGAAAAATTAATGACAAAAAGGTCCCAAGATATCTCAAGTCCTTTTCCCAGTAATTGAATTTATAATATCTTTCATTTATACAATAATTTTTTAGTAGGCTTGCATAAATTTAAGGAAATTAAGTTTTCATTCCTTCTTGCTACATATTTTTAAATGTTTTTATAACTTAAGGTTCATTACACTTTTAGATTTCACGATAAATTACGATCATATTGGACACTGTGGCACAAGTACATTATCTTTAATTATTAAAAATGTACCATTTCCTAATAGGCCAAAAAACCACATTTTATATATTTATTTAACAAAGAAAAGTTTTATAATTGGAATCTTGGGGACCTCATCTGCTTAAAAACCTAAAAGTTTAGAACATAATTTCTTAAGTTAACTGGATAAAGTACTAAAATATAAAAGATTGATTCACTTCAAATGAACAAAATATTGCTGAGTGAAAAACTGAAAGATATTGCCTCAAATACCAACAATATATAAATGAGGATAAATGTGTGTACTTTTTTAAAAATACTCATGTATTACATGTACTTTTTTTACATTCTATACATTCTGTTTACTATGTATCATTACAGCTCAATTAAGAAAAAAATTGTAAAATCATCCAAGACATTATAAAGGAAATTTAAAATCCATAAATATAGTTAATATATTTTCTAAAAAAATATTTTTCCATATGCATGCATAAAATGTTTATCAAAAAAATTCTTTGAAGATAAAATTTTGATATTTAGTTTCTAATACATGATTTAGAATTATTTTTTAATTAAATTTTGTTTAAGTAATTGAAAATAGTTCATACATGTTTAACAGACTTATTACAAATGAAATTAATTACAATGAATTTAATATTTCAATATATTCAATCCAACAAAAAAAAAAAAATCATTTAAAATTGACACCACATCAACTTAAATGTATTCAAAAAAGCTTCCCGAGACATAACTAATCTGTTTAAAAATATTAGTCGCATATTTACCAAATTCATCTTTGGCAATACAAACCATTGCTTAATAATAAAGTTTCAAAACTTATATAGCTATAAAAGGATATTTTGGATCGTAAGATAGTTTAAAATGAAACATTTAAAGAATAATTATGCACAAGTTGTCAAAACATGTACATATAAAGAAATATATCTTCAGTGAAAATATATGTATTTGTTGATAAATATATAAATACATTTTAATACAACGAAAAAAAAGATAAAATTTTAAAATTACACATTTTTTTCTAAATGCGAAAAACAAGACAACACAAAACAGTAAATAGACGCAAATTTTTTTTTAATTACGATTTAAACGTCTAAAATTCCCTTTATAGCACTTTGATAAAAAAATAATGAAAATTATAATTAGTGCTTCATGAATATTAACCAATCTCTGAATTGGTTATCCAAAATTCTTGGCAAGAGATTAAAAAAAAAAAAAATATTGATTTATTGATAATTTTATTGATTCAAACTATTAAACAATTTCAATATTTTTAAAATTGGTGAACTATGCGAAATTCATAAAATAAAGATATATCTGCAGTTAAAATTTAAATTTAGCATGTTAAAAATAACTAAGTGTAAGAGAGGAAATTTTGCGAGCTATGCTGTTAAGGAACTCCCTCCTTGATTAACAGAGTGTAACAGGGTAGTCGAATTGACAGCTTGACTCATACAGCAACTTAAATATTTTACACCACGTATTGAGAAGTCTTTCAATAGTTGAAATATTTTTCTACAAAATTAAATTGAGTACAAAAGACTATTAATATTGTGGTTTTGATGCAATTCAAGTGAAGGGAAGCAAGGGGCTGTCGCTGATAACACTTATGAGATTAGGCTTAATCTTAAAATTCAACACAATGAAATTTTCATCCAACTACAGAAAAAAATACACAATTTGTGAGAAATTAACAAATTATTTACTTTTAAACCGGTACCCAAGACAATAGCATCGTATTCTTCATCCATGATGTATTCCTTTTAAACTCGGTGACTAACAAACCACACAGTTGCTCTCTAGATAGGATCACCACACCGCCCGCGGTAGATGATTGTAAAATCACGGTGGCAATTTGGCAAAATTGGTGCACTACTTTTCCTTCCTTGTATTACTCCGCTGTTTCACGGATCATCAGATAATGGTGATTGGAGGAAAAAGTGCAGATGAATGCTCTATTTAGAATGATATTTTTGTTTTAACATATTTCGCATTGTTTGACCTAAATCAACGAACAATTGCATGAATATTTTTTTAAAATTTATTAAAATGCAATAAAAAGTAAAGTAGAAACAGTATCATTTGCTCTGAATCATTAGTAAAAAAAATTGTATTTCAAATAAATATTTTGAGATTGGATTGCTATTATATTTTATGTTTTCAAATTTTTTAAATTTCTTTTGCATCACGATTGTAAAATCCTTTGTCTTTTACCAATATAATATTTTAAGAAATTCAAAATTTCTGTGAGTGATCTTATTTAAAAAATAATTGTCATATTATTGAGATTAACGGGGATTTTCATTCAACATTACATTAAGATTGCATTTCAAAACTACAAAGATAAATACTTCAATATTATCCTTGAATTACACCAGAAAAAAAAAATTAGAGGTAATTTTTTTGTGATATATTGTTTGCCTTACAACCTAGATTATTTTTAGATGTAGAGATCATTAAATCCATATGGGGATATCTCCGTTGTGAAAAAGGATTTGTGATATACTAGAAAATATATCACCAAAATACTATCTTAAAAAGTTAATTAGAGTAAAATAGTTGCAAAACTTTGCTGAGTTCGTTTTTCAAATAATTCTATTATTGATAATTAATAATTTCATGTGTTGCCTAAAATGTATAATTGATATCCTTTTCGTCATATCCGTTTCTTTTTTTTTTTTTTCTCCGGTTCCTATTTGATGTTTCTTGAACTTGAGCAGGTCAATTATTAAAGTTGTGACGATTGATAAATGGAATAATAGAGAAATAAAGTATGTTGATACACAAAGTTTGGTGGAATATTTTGTATTCAATTCTTAAATTATAATTGTTTAATATCGTGGGAAAAATATTTGGCAAAATGTAATACATTGGATAAGGAGAGGCGTCGGCCCAGTTCAACTGGTTTATTTTTGCTAAGAAGTCTGCTTAGGTTTAGAAAATTAAATTTTTGATCGGATATTTAATAGTGAACACATTTGACTTTGCGTTTCATTATTACCTCACTAAAGGTACCAGATTAGAGGATTCATTTATCCATATTTTTTCATATAATTTCTAAATCTATGAGTAATAAAGTTTATGAAATTTGCATCTTTTAAAATATGAGTGATTCACAAGATTCTGTTAAGCAGGAGCGAGATCTGCTTAAGCAAGAATTAGAAAGATTAAGCTGTGAATTGGAACAAACAACACATGAGAAGAACTTATCTGCTCAATATGGACTTGTGTTATTAGAAGAAAAAGAAAATTTACAACAAAGATGCGAAGAATTAGAGTCGTATTATGATTCAGCAAAAGCAGAATCAGAGCTGTTAAGAGAAGTGAGTTGTCTTTAATTTTTTCATCTTTAATTGAATGATAAATTTATGAGTGACAAGTTAATTACTTCCATGCATTTTTGCATTGAAATACGATGCAAATTATATATGGCTTAGAAAAAATTTGAGCATCATAACTTGTTATAAAACAAAATATTCATATTCTAGTTGTACTAATGATGTAGTTTGAAATTAGAGTGCATTTAACTCTTAAAAGTAGCTCTACATTTGTACACTGTACGCAACAAATTTATGTGATATATTCTCTTATAAAAAATATGAAAATTTAATTACAATACATTTATATATAGTTTTTTACTTTTATTTTATGATTTAATTGATACAAAGGTCTAATATTAGGCACTATTATTCTGCCGATTGCATCCAAAATCGATCAATTTTATTAAAACTTGAAAGCTAAAATTTAGAAATTAATGTAAATGCGCAAATTATTTTCAATTTATTAGGTGCAACTATAATAATGCCCAAATATTAAGCATACTTAGCAGAATTTCTTGTCTTAAGTAGATTTGCTGTGATACAGGTGCAAAATAGGAGAAAAAGTAAATATAAATAACAATATTTTTTACTCCCTGTTAACAGAAAATAACCAAAAGTTTTTAATGAGTATAATAATGAAAAACAATATTCGCTTTAAAAAAAAACATCAAATAAAAGCTTAAGAAATCCACTTTTATATGTTTCATATGTACTGTAGCTCATTTATTTTAATTTATATAAATATTCCAATACTTAAATTACAGTTAATATTTATGAAAAGTATACTAATATTAGTTTTGTATCCTAAGTTGAATTCAGTTGGTATTGTTGGTGTGTGAATGCTATGGTATGAATTTTTTTTCATATTGGAATGTTTAGCTTTATTCTATTCTTTCACCATTAACTTCGAAAAAATATGTTTTTCAAGTCATTATGAACATATCCAACAAACAAGCATTCAAAACTATGGTTCCAATCGGGAATAGGGTGTCCCCTAGGAGATTGGCGACTTCCTAGATAGGTTTCCAAATGTGCTTGACTTAAGCATTGAGTGCTTTAAGTTACCATGGCCTAAATCGCCAATTATCGCTCCCAAAAGTCACCAATCTCCTAGGGGACACCCTATTCCCGATTTGAACCAAAACTATGCTTAGAATTATTTTACTAAAATTGTATATATTCTAAATATGCTTAGAATTATTTTACTAAAATTGTATATATTCTAAAAATTCAGTATTTTTACATTTATTTTCAAGTTTATATGTAGAATATTTATGTAGTTATCCAAAGACTTTTGTTTTAAAACTAAATATCCATATTTTAGACTAAAAACATCCTAAAACTTGTGTAACAATTTTAAAATGATATGGCCTGTTGTTAATTTTATGCCACTTTCTGACAAATCAAACTATATTTCACATTGTTACAATTACATACTCCCTTCAAATTAATCTGTATATTGATTTACCTGCTTCAAAATGAGTTTTAAAATGCTATCTACTTCTCTACAAAAATGAAAAGCATGGCAGGATTTAAGATTGTGTATAAATTTTAATAACTGCACTAGATTGATGCTTCGATTATATTGTAGTTTTAGATATCGTACTCAGAAAATGTATTGGGTGTGTCTTTTTCTGATTATTATATTGGAATAAAATTGCTGTAAAATTGTATTTGGAATTCACCAAAATAATAGATTTCTTGTAAAAATGTACAAAATATAATTTTTGAAAAACTAAAACAATTTTTAAAACAAACATAATGTACATACAAAACATTTCTATTTAACTATATATTTTAAACAAAAACACACTTTTCTTTGCTTCTTATCTCTTTCAAGATTTTTTTTTTTTTTCTGGCTAAGCAGAATTTATAAAATTTTGGATGATCCATTTTTTAAAATTTGTACTGTATCTTAATTAGCTTTTTCGCTGACTCTGGTAACAAGCTATTTTATTCATCTGTCCATATTGATTTTATAATGCTAAATATCTTCTCAACATTAACGTTATAACGTTACATTAACGAATAATAACTAAAAATTCAGCATTGAATTGCATGTCTTGAAGAAAATTATTTAAATTTAGTAACTGATCAAATAATAAAAAAATCATTGTTGCAATTCTCTTTTACTTAAATAACCAAGACATTATCCTATATCCTCCCCTAAAGTGTTTTCTTGGTAACATCCAATTAAAAATTTCAAATTCTTTATAAAGATTTTGTCATTTATTTGGTTATAAAATTCCTTGTTCGTAAAAGTTGAATTCTTCTTTCATAACTGAGCTTCTTGGGTTCTCTTCATTACTTTTTATGATTTACTTCACTTTTAGTGGCAAAAATTCTTGCTCCTTTCTTTTAGTTGAATTGGTTTTAACTGGATATGAAATTTTTGTTATGTCCAAGAGACAGTTATTTTTAATTTTCCATGCTATCTATTTTGCTGTGGAAAACATACATCAGAGAATGTATAAATCATAAATATGCATCATTCAAATAACTTTTTAAAATATAATTAATATTGGCAGAGGTGCTCCTGCTATAAAAAATATGATCTAAGAGTTGGATAAATTTCTCGCATTCTATAGATGGTTATAGCAGTTTTTGAGTAAAATAGCTTTTTGTATTCATTTTTAACAAACGTACATTATTCTTCCAATACTTCAGTTCTTGTAGTGTGAATCTAACAATTATACACTTTAAAGATTAAAGACTCGATGTCTAAGGCCTGTCCATCTAAGACATATTGCATACATTTATTCAAGAATGCTAGGGACAACCATTACCAATGATGCTTTTTTCAAGTTAATCTTTAATATGCAAGTATTTAATCTTTAATATACAGACTTTTCACCAAACTGCATTTCCTGATGGCCATACTTTAAATGACCACCAAATGTTTATAATGACAGGCTTTTGCAATAACACAAATATCTTTTGTTCTACTGAGAATAGAACAATAAAATAAAAGGCTAATGAAAGATTTTAATATTTTTATGATTAGGAAAATATACATAAATATTTGGGGATGAAAATCGTTTATAGCAAATAATAATAAAATGACAAAATATAATAATGTCTAAATTATATAATTGAATGGACTTATACCCCTGTATTACTCTGTAAACTTCAGAAATGGTAATATTGGGTAGCTTTATTGCTTATTTACTTCACATTTTCTTGAAATTTTTACATATACTTTCATTGAGTATATACTCCAGTTTGAACGCATCACTATGTCATTCACAATTTCATGTGAGTGTGCCACTGCTCAAAGCCATCCCTTATTCAAAGCCATATCACATTTCCTACAAAAATGTTTTTCTTGTCTTTTTACTTTGTGAGCATAATATATTACATTGTTGTTTGCTTTTTGATGGCCAGTGTAGAGAATGTTACAGGCTGCCTTTGATTTATCAGTTTGTAGCACGAAACAAGAATAAACTTACTCAATAATATTGGAATACTGTTGAAAACTATCTAATTATAAACTTTTATTACAATCTATTAGTAGTTGATATTACATTACTTCTTGGCAATGTCTGGAATTCAAGGACCCCATTGTCTGGAGTTATTCTTTTTTCAGTAGAAGTGTAAAGTGTTATAATGCACATGCAACTGAGTTTCAATAGTTAGTGAAAAAAATTTCTATCCTCCCACTTTCTTTTCGAAACAACATAGCACTATGAATTAAAGAAATCAATAAAATCATTGTTCAAAACAAACTTCTGAATGTTCATTGAATGATAAATGAGTTCTTATAATATTTTCTTCCTAGGACAGTTTGTAATCATCCAGCATAAAATTGTATGATGCATGTCAAATATATCTAATGTTTTTTAGATTATTTTCCCTTAATGCTGTTATTATCACTCAAGATATAATGTTAGTTTTTTCATTTGCAAATGATATAATTTCTATAGGTTTATGTGGAGCATGACTAAAAAAAAAAATTATTGAAATACTGTATTCAAAAAAATTTTACTGCACCAAAATGTGATGCATCAATACATATTTTAGTAAATGGAACACTTTTTAATGCTTCTAAAGTCATCGGTACAGAATTAGGTGCAAGAACATTGTTGATAATAACTTCCATTTTGATACTACCGTAAGAAATTTTTTATGCAATTTCAACATCCGGGAAATGTGTGCTTATATAATTTTAGTAAATAATCTCACAATTTATGATAATAATGGTGTTCTGCAGTACAGAAGGCATTGTTTTCTTTTCAGCTGCGAAAATCTGTTCTAATTTTGAATATTGCTTTACAGAATTTCTTTTTTCAAATGTTGTCATGTTGTAATCAGATTTTATATTTACTGGGTGCAAGATGTTATAAATCATGTTTTTCTGTACTTCCCTGTTATAGCAGCACCTGACAATGAGTTGCCAAGCGACTGAGAAATATCACCAAGGTAGGCTTCATGAGTTTAGTGATGATCTTGACGTAATCATTGTCATTTAACAATAGTAATAGGGAAGTACCCTTTGTTTGCAATAAGTACTACTTTCTTGTTAGAGTAGCAAAGAGAATTGTATTCTGTTTTTTTTTTTTTTTTTAAACAATGGGTATTCATTCTCCAACTCATCTGAAAATTTACATCTGTTTTGAGTAAGATGACCAGACGTCCTACTTTTAGTGGGACAGACCCGATTTTTAACAATTTATCCCTCAGAGTTTTAAGAAAGTCCCGACTTTTAGAAAGAATGCACGACAAGCTAGAAGGAACGGTGGGAGAACAGGAAGGAAATGTACTGTGTTTGACTTCCATGTAGATATTTCACCAGGATATGAGCTTTATATTATTTTTGTAAATTTTATTTTTTTAAACTTTAATGCTAAGAATAATTGTTGAGAACTGATTATCAGGAACTGCTTATCAAAGTTCACTTTGATTAGCTGCTAGAATACAACCACCATTATTTAGACTTAATGAACAGTGGCATTTTTCGGCATTGGTAGTGATGAAAACATTTTGTAGCTATAAAATGAAGAGAGAACACTTTGTACACTTCTACAGATTTTATTCTTATGGCGACATGTTCCGCTAGCAATCTTGCATCATTTGGAACATTGTTGCAAAGGAATTACATCTTACACAAAAATTGGAAACTGAGGGGAATTTTAGAGAGGAGAAGGGTCAGGGTGTAAGGAATTTCTTGGTTATCCACGAAATAACGCCTTCGCATATTTAGTTTTGTAACTGTCTCTCATGCGATACACATTGTGCTAGTGCTAGTTAAATGAGTGATGTCAACAAATAAGCTATTCAGATGATTTAGACATGTAATTTATTTAGGTACCAAAGGTAGGTATTTTTAGGTACCAAATTTTTAATTAAGATACCCCCACTTCAAAGTTCAGCAATGGTGTCCTGCTTTTCGAATGTTAAAATCTGGTCATCTTAGTGTTGAGCCATTCCTAAAATATAAGTGTTATTATTTTTTAAAAAATATGTATAATTTAGGCATTTTTTCTTATACAATGTAAGAAAGCTTATAAATATCTGTTACCTTTACTATTGTTATGTGTTAATTTGAAAGAATACAAAAAAAAAAAGCTGCAAAATGTAGAGATTAATTTTTGGTATAATTATTCAGTTAGTGGACATTTTTACTCATGTACTTTTAAACTTATTTCAATGCCATCTATTCACACTTTTAAATTCAATTGATAAATGGAATAGAAATATTTATATTGCTACAGATGTCATTTGGCCTAATTTAAAATTATGTTAATTTAGTAATTATCTCACAGGTGTTGCTATATATATATATATATTATTTATCTTAGATTCCGTTGTTCTCAAAGTTTTTCTGTTGTTAAGTAAAAAGAGAACATTTTTGTGTTTTATCAAATAAGAGAGAGTGCACAATTCACCCCCCCTCGAAAAAAAAAAGAGTTTGATTGGAAACCAGATGCGTATGGAGATGCAAAATTAACCCCTTGAAACGCCCATTTTTTAAAGCCCATAATCGGAAAGTTCAGCAACGGGAAACACCCTGATGATAAAAATAGTTTTGAAAATTATCAAAACATGAAAACACCAAACGTTAGTTAAAGGTTCTGAAATATGATACACAATTACAAAAATAATTTCAGTTTGTGAGAAATGAAACGCAAGATCTGGCCAATTCAACTTCTAATGGGGGGGGGGGGGGGGGTTTTTTATGTTAAGCGCTTTGCATAACTGCAATAATTTTAATTTTTCTAGTTGTATATTGGCTTATTTTATTCTTTATTCTTGTTTGCATATAGTTCTTTTTCAGGTTGAATTTTTAATTTCATGAGATTTTCTCTCTTGGCATTAATACAGGAATCATGACTCTTAGGAACCTATAGATCTTTTTCTTTCTCATGAGGTTTACTGTCTTTGGTAAACACACATGACCCACCCCCAAGATACCCTAGTAATCTTTCTCTATTTTTGACCTTTCTTTGTCAACCAATTTTTATCTTTATGATCCAATTTTTTCAGACATATGAATCATAGATATACATTGCTTGGTCCAGCAAAGCCAAAATTAGCTCTTGTGCCATAAACCACACTCACATTCTCACTCGATTCTCTGAATTAAATGTCTAATGAATTCAGGATCTTTTTTAAACCACTATTTCCAATGGTATTTTTAAAATCAATTTTTACACTTGGTGAGTGGCTGGATACATTTTAAAGAAATACTTACATCACCAATTGCTGATGAGGAAAATGCAAAACAGTTCTTTTGTTGCATTTTAGATTTCCCTTACACAATCAATGAAATCTTTGTACCTTGGAAACATCAGTTCAACTGTTTATTTATTCATTTATCCAGACCGTGTCCCTATTTGTTAAGCTTAGGTTTGTTGCTCAATGCTAAGAGATATACTTCAGCTGTATTAGATGATATTTATTAATGATGAGACCAACAGCTATTGACATGAAGAGAAAGGAAGGTTTTTGATCCAAAGATTTATCACTATGCCTCTCTAATTCCATCCACTAATATCCAAATTATAGATCAGTATTCTTATTATTTTCGAAACTTTTAGTATACAAGCTTACTGCTAACAGGAAACTGCTTTCTCTCCATTCTCTTTCAAATTAGGATATCTCTCTCAACTGTCCATGGTGCTCTCTGGTAGTTAGATAAAAACAGTTGATTATAGAGAAGCTTCTTAAATTTCTTTTGTGTAAAATTGAAATTTTTTTGCAACATGCACTTATCCTTATTTTATTGCATCATTTCTTCCCGCTTTTTTTACAGTTAAAGCTCTAGAATGAACCTTGAATGGTATACATTTTGGGGGAAAGGTTTTTTAAGACCTGGACATATATAGCAGAGAAGTTAAATATAAAAGGTGTGACTTGATTTAGTAGAAAAGAATTTACAGATACCTATAAAAAAAACTTAAGTCTGA
This sequence comes from Nephila pilipes, assembly GCA_019974015.1. Taxonomy (NCBI): domain Eukaryota; kingdom Metazoa; phylum Arthropoda; class Arachnida; order Araneae; family Nephilidae; genus Nephila; species Nephila pilipes. The sequence continues at coordinate 1,181,113 of BMAW01069000.1, read as the reverse complement.
AAAGTACTTCTAGTAAAAAATTGACTCATCGATGAACAAAACTGTGCTGTGTACGTTAAATGTAAATGCAATGGGGATTGCCAAAGTAAACTATGTTCAAAAATTTATTTAAATAAACTAAATATAGTTATTACTGGGTATAAGCGTTTTATATGTGATTAAATATATTAAGGTGATAAATAACTTTATATTTTTATTCAACAGATGTAGAGTTAAATATTTGGGTATTGTTTGTTATATGTTGAACATCCCAAGGTTTTAATTTATGAATTCTACTTTTTTTTTTTTTATGCATTACTATTAAAATAAGTAATAATCATCTCTAATTTTCTCTTTTGCTTTTAGGCTCTTGCTAAGTATCAAACAAATCAAAAAGTTACAGCTTCAAGTGGTATTGAACAGGAGGAGAGTCTTCTTCTGGAGACAGCTAGCAAAGAAGCTTCTTTTACTTCAACAGTTTTAGAATTGGAAAAAGAACTTAAACAAGTATGTTAAAAATCTATTTTGAAACATAAATTTAATACAAATTATGTTGTTACTTTTATTATTATTATTATTTTTTTAACTATTATTTGTAAGCTGGAAATTTTTTAAAATATTGATTTCCCACCTCCAAATGAAGTAAAATTCATCTGAATTTGAAATTTTGTGATGAAATTGTTGCTTTGATATTTCAAATATATAGTAAATATCGTCTTAGGAAAAAAATTAAGAAAAATTACATATTGTACATAAAATATAATATGTGAAGTAACAGCATGATTTCTTACCACTTTCATCATATAATTGATTGTCTTTTTTTTTTTTTTTTTTTTTTAATCATTCTCAGTAGAAGTTAAAGAAGTCTTTCATTTGTGTATTTGTAAAATTCTAATGAAAAGTTTCTCTTACATTAAATGCTTTTAAACTACAAGGATTCTATATTAATTAAATGAAATTTTATGAATTTATTTTGAGTTTTTATCTTATATTTTTAAAAGCTTTGAATTGTTTTAATACAATTATAATAAAATGCAAATTACTGTAAAGTAAAGGTTCTAAATCATACTCTTATTTTACGAAATAGATTATATTTTGAATTGTTAAAAAGCATTTTGTTCTAGAAATTAAATTCATGAAAAAATATTTTTTCAAAGTTCCAATTTATTTCTTTATCATCTGTATGTTATTACCCTATATATATATTTTTTCCTTGTAAAAATTGATATTAATGTAAACTTTTTATTTTTCTTAAGACAAGGCAAGAAGTTTCTCGTGTTGGTGTGGAAAAAGAAAGAATTATTCAAGAAAACATTGATCTTGCTAAAAACTGTGAAGTTAGTGAATGGGAGAAAAAAAGTTATAAAGCTGAATTGAAAGAACTAAAATTGCGGGAAGCACGTCTCTTGAGTGATAATAATGAATTAGAAGAGGAAAATATATCCTTGCAGAAACAGATCTCATCCCTTCGTTCCTCTCAGGTATGAAATATATTCTGATAAAATTGTATTATGTCCATTTGCATTTTAAGCATTGAAATTTACTTTTTTTTTTTAAAGTTTTAAATGCAGTAATCACTCATTGATCTCATGATTTTTAATTAAAATAAATAAAAATTAAATAATTTTATAATTAACATGAGTTAATTACTTTTGGCACAGTATTTACACTTCTTGAATATGTGAAATATTCAGAATTTCCCTAAAGATTTTATAAATGCATTAAAATATGTTAATTATTTATTTTTCTCTTATAAATCCGTACTCTATTAAACCTTATAGTTTGGATGGTTTTTCTTCTGTTTATAAGAGCGTATACTAGCTTTGCAAGTTTTAAACTTATGTCTTATCTTTTGTAAATTTTGGAGTCTTGATTTACAATAGATTGGTGAAATGGCATAGTAAAATGTTTGTGTCATGGAGGATAGCTCAAATATGATAAATTATGAAAAAATGAGTGGACTGTATATAATTTCAATAAAACAAAGTTTATTACTTCAGACGCCAATGTGCATTCAAATTGATACACTATATAAAGTTAAATTCGATTTCACATCAGCGTGGCAGGAAGGAGCGTGAATTGCTTGGTATGTTGCTTTCTTGTCTTAAAGATAAGTAAACTGCAACAACAACAAAAAAACTTGCATCTGCCCTGCATTATAATTAAAAAAAATTTTAAAAAAAAAGAATGTTAGAAAATCAGCATTCTCAGCCAATGTATAGCAGAGCACATAATTACATTTTAAGTTTGTTTTTAAATCTTTATTTTCAATATTGTTTATGATATGTGGGACCTAAATAGTAATGACCTTAAAAATCATTAAAAGTTATAAATCTAAAAAAATCAAATAACCTTCATATTCAAAAACAATGGGATAAATTTATAATAATTCAAATTAAATTATCAATTCTTCAAAGCATTACTTGGAATGAAAATGCATTGAATGCAGTTAATTTATTATGAGAAAGTAAAGTTATATTTAATTCTGAATATTTGATGACTATATTTTTATAACTACTAAATATTCTTATAAGTGTATTTAAGTTAAAAAAACAATGTATAAAATGACAAAAATCATTTGATGAACATGCATTTCTTTAATGTAGAGGCTATTTCCAAGATTTATATAAAAACAAATATTGTTTATAAATTAAAACTCAATAAAATCTAGGTCCTGATAATCTTTCTAAAGGCTCCTTATGAAGCAATATCTTTATTAGATTAATTATTATAATTATTAAAAATGTATATATAATGTTTTATAGGTTGAATTTGAAGGAGCCAAACACGAGGTCAGATGTTTACAAGAAGAGATTGAAGCTGCAAAGGGTCAAATTGAAGAATTAACATCCTTGAAAAGAATTGCTGAGAAACAACTAGAAGAAGCCCTTGAAGCTTTACAATCTGAACGAGAACAAAAATATGCTCTTAAAAAGGAACTTGATCAGCGTGTTAATTCAGAATCTATTTTCAGCATAAACAACTTGGGATTTTCTGGATTTGGACTTGGAAGTAAGAATCCAAATTATGGCAGTGTTGATAGTTTTTTTGCACCATCATCGCTAACTGTGCATGGAAGTATTAACAGCTTAATTTTTCAGTATGCAAATTCTAAAACTGGGAAAAAGCTTTCAAAAAATCCATGCATGTGTATAACCACTGCTTTTGAAATGCTCATGGCTTGCATTATTTCTATCTTTGCGCCTTAATTTTCCTTTGCTTGTCTCTCTTAAAAATTTTGCATGGGTGTTGTGGTTAGTTACATATTTATTGCTTAATATGTAATTTTTGTTCACGTTTTTGTTTTTCTACCCATTCAGTTTGGGCTCAAATTTTATATTAATATTTTAAAAATGCTAATTATTTGAGTATTTCAGTAAAACAAAATTAAACTGATGATTTAAAATGTTCATTACATGAATTACCATTCATGAAGAAGAAGGCATTTTTTTTATGTATACATACTTCATTTATTGTAATGAAATAAAAAAAAATGCTTTATTTCAGTTGAATTACTTATATTAATTTTTTTTATGATTAATTCCATGGTTGTTAAGTATTCCAATATGGTACTTTTTAATTATTTATTATTTTAGAATATATTATTGAGTAATCTATGTTTTGTTATTATTATTATTACTGCTATTTTTATGAGAAATGTATCAGAATAATTTGAATTTTTAAACATGATACTTTCTGCATTCTTATCTGGAATTTAGATTTAATTATAATGGGAAAGGTTGCATTATTAATTCTAGAAAAATGTTGTTTAAACTGTTATTTAGACATTTTTATTGTGTGTGCTTCATATGGTTTTTAAGGCCTGCTGGCATAATTTTTTGTGTTTCATTAGTATTACTATTTTATCTTTTTGTTAACATCACTTAGACAAATGGTTATGATTTATGTTGATGTTTTTATTTTTATTATTATTTGAGGGTTAAATTTTTTTGTTCATAAGGATCTTGGTGATTGTTTCTTCAAAAGTATTGGTAAAGGTATCAATACCTTGACATCCTAGAGCTTTGGGTTTCTTTTGTGACCTATTTATTATTCTTGTTACTTTTATTTGTTAAAACAAGAGCTAGTCTTCAAAAACCAAAAATATTGTATAGAGCTTTTACCTTCAAATTATTTGCTATGAATTTACAATGAAATGTAATTTTAATTGAGTGCATATAATGGAGGGGGGGTATAATTTATGTATTAATAAAACCATTATATGCAGTCAATGAATGCAAGATAGCAACTTCCAATTTTTTTTAAAAAAATTAAAATGTTTTGAATTCCATCATACCAATAAAATCGCTACTTTTTTCAAAACATGTCTTCTGTATGTATTAGCTGTAATTTTTTTAAAATTATATATATATATATGTCCCCAGGTAATGAAAATAGTCATAAAAATGTATAGGTTACTTTCATTATCAATTTAAAGTATTTTGAAAACTGACTTTGATAGTTTTTAAGTAAACATTAAGAATATGTTTGTATTATCTATTATTTGAAAAAAAGGTTTTTTATAAATCTTGATTAAAATTTTTTGCGTACATTTGATCTCTAATGATGTGTAATGCATTATATTTCTAATCATATGATTTTCATTGTATAATTCTGAAAAACATGACTCTTGGCAGTGATTACAAAAAAGCAGACACTCATAATCTTAAAATCTCTGTATTTAAACATAATAAAGTACACAATGTTTAATTTATTAATGTTCTTAACTTGTATATGCTATAAATTTATTACATTTTGTTGAAAATGCTGATTAATATTCTAAGAATGCACACCAAGTTTTTAGCTGCTTTTATTTGAATTCAATTTACTTTTTGCTTGTTTTGTTTATTCCACCTGATTATATTTGAATTCGGGATTTGAGATTTATGTTTGTTTATTGGAAACAGTTATTTCTGGTTAAAAAGCTTTTTTTTCCTCTCTCTCTCTGCAACCTGTTAAATTCTTTTTCTAAAATTTTCTTGCGTAGGCTGTTCATGTTTAATTAATTGCAAGCTTGTGTAGCTGTTATGAATCAATGTAGGGTTTGTTCATTTCTTTGTTTATCTTGTGGTTCAATTGAAATTACTCATGTGTATTTTTGGCATGATTTGCCTGATTGCATGTTTTTTATTCTAAATCAGCAATTGTTTGCTAATGTTTATCTTGTGAAACATACTCTTGTTATTAAATGGAAATTTATTTTAATTCTGTGTCTTTGTTTTTTTTTTTTTAATATATATACTTTTAAATATACACAAAAAGATTAGTGCTCACTTTCACATTAATCACAACCAGACATATAAATTCTGAGAGATTATATTCTCTTCTCTTAAATTTTTTTTATTTATATTTAAATTCTTTTGTAAAGTATTTTTGGATTTTAACTATGAACAAAATTCTAATTCAAAATTAATTCATTGGTTAAAATAACTTATGATACTTAATATACATCATACTTAAAATACTTTGGAACATTAATGTTTTTTTTAAGTATGTATTACTACAAAATTCTATCAAGAGTGTAAAGACGTAAAATTTTTAAGTTTAGCTCATTTGAAGTGGAAATGGCTAAGAAATCATAGAATAAATTCTTACTTTTGTTGATTGTATATAATGAGGGAGTAAAAACTATGAATGCAATTTAATCTTGTATGTGTTATTTCTACTTAATGAAAAAAAAAAAAACTTATTTGATTAGGAGAAAGATTACTCTGGAACCTTAAGGCATCATGCTTGCTATTTCCCTAATTTATTATGTGTCAGTACAAGAATTAATGGGGGGGGGGGGGGAGTTTTAGGTAATTAATTAAAAGGTTTTTTTCCCATTAAAAAAAATAATATTTTTTAGTGTTTTTTATTTTAATTTAAATTTTTCCTTTTTTTTTTTTTTTACATTTTAAAATAATGGCCAGTTTAAAATTATTTTACTGAACAGAAAGATAGAAAGATGAGCATGCTCATTAATAATAGAAATAAGAGCGTGCTTAATTTTTTAAAATTATTTTCAAAAGATGAATTTTCATGTTATTTAAAATATAAGATACTTCAAAATGTATAGTATATGAAATATGAAAAAGATAAATTTATTCACAAATTGAAATTCTTATTCTGTATATGTTGTTCATCTTCAATAGGTTAACTTTATATTCATATATTGTTTTTTTGGTGGGGAAAATAGTTTTTCTTTATTTTAGAGATAATATATGATGCTTTAATTCCTGTATAAAAGGATTTTTTACTCTCTCTGTCTCTTTTTTAATTTATTTTTTTAAAAAAAGATTTAAGTTTTTTAGACTGACAGTACAAATAAATAGCTATTTACATTTGTAGAAAAACTGAAATGTTAAATAGCTTATTCATCAATATCATGAATCAATTGTTGGTAGGAATTGTAAAATTGTTTTAGAAATTTGTTAACTAAAATTTAAAGTTAACAGAATTGCTTATTTCAGCCAATATTTTGTACACATTTATTTTAATGGTTAAGATGTAATTTTTTTTAATGAACAACATTTTTCCAGAATTTTTCATTAAAATTATCAAATCTTAATCAAGAATGCAAATTTGTTTTTCAGGTTTAAGATAAATTTTATAGTTTTACCTTGTTGATATATTTGATTACATTTCATTCCCTTTTACTCATCTGTTTTGAAAATAATCTTTGTATAAAACTTTTTATGTATAATATCTCATCAAAATTTATACCTTAATGGCAGCCCTTCTCAAAGTATGCTCTAGGGTGCTGCAGCATCTTCACAAAGCTTTTTTAATTATTTTTCAATAATTAATTTGTTTAATAATACAGTTATTTGAGAGGCTCATTCCATCTGCTGTAGTCTTTGTGTTGCTTGTAAATGTAACAATCAGTCAATTGAGAGGTTCATCATGTTCACTGCAATTAGTTTTCCTAACAGTATAATTGTTCTTATTTTTATTTCTTATTCATATCATTAGTCATGCTTTGACTTAAAGTAGTAGGGCAATGCAGGACAATAACAATCAAATATTAGTGAGTGCCATTCTTGTGGACTGTTTACTCTGTGTGATGTAGAAGTCTTGAATTTTTTTAAAATTAAAAACATATTTAAAATGTGGATAAATGCTGATATGAAATTTTAAAAAAACACGAATGAGATGAAAGAGGATAGTAAAGTGAATTTATTTTCCTTGAGGATGAGATTTTAAAGCACTGCAGGAAATCTTAGGTTCATAAAGGGGCTTACATGTCAAAAAGTTTTGGGAACCACTGTACTAATGTATAGTACCATAGTATATATACAGTAATGGAAATCGGATGAAAATAATCTTATTTATTTAAAGTATTTTAGCATCAATTTTAAGTTTTATAAATATGTAAAAAATTAGGTTTCACTAACACAGTAATGCTTTTCATCATTGACAACATTTGTTGGATGACTGCAGGAAATGAGTACTTAAATTAACAATCAATAATGGTTTATATTCATATATATATATATATATATCCAAATAAAAATTTAAAGATGAAGAAAAATATTAAAACCAGATATAGTTCTTCCAAATTTAAAATCAATCAATTTTGCTAAGATTAAGATAGGATTAAAATACTTATTTCTTATATTGTTGTTATTTCTTATATTTCTGTTAATTATTTACTGCTGAGTTCTTAATTAAAATGTTTCATTTTAAAATTTAATATAAACTTGGTGCAATTTTTATTGCATATATTAGAAAATTTTCAATGTCTGAATTGTTTTTGGTGAAAGGAAATCGTTTGAGGAAAAAAAAAAAAGTTCTGTTCCAAATTGATATAAAATCGATTATCTTAAGCATAATATTTGACAAGATATTTTGTTCCTCTTCTGTTAGGTGCAAAATTTTGTAAAAAAGTATTTTTCTATTTAAAATTATTGGCATCTCTAATATTTATAAAAGTAAAGGGGAATTATTAATTTAGATATAAATAAAAAAAATAGCTTTTATGTATTTTTATTATGATTTTTTAAAAAATTTCACTTTAAATAAATTTTCTATTACATTATTGATTAATAAAAATGTGGAATTTTGAAATGATTATTTCTAAAAAGTACTTTTTATATTTAATTATTCGTAATCATATTATTAGACATTTGGATATTATTCCATAGTTATTCAAATTTATTTAATATGAAGAAAAATTTCTCTTGCTTTGTTTGTGTAATTTGTAATATTTGACAAACTAAGTAACCTATATCAAATGTTTATTATTATTATTATTGATTTTAAACTCAAAATGTTCATATTAGTCTGAAAGATTTGAGCCATTGATTAATAATCACTATAAATGGCTTTACATAATGAGATTGATACAGAAATGTTGCCTTTTGTATGTTGAAAGATCTATAGCTTATTGACATAATTTTCTGTCTTAATTGTAGCTAATCTTTCAATGTGACTAATAATAATTGTAAAATGGTTTTTATCATTAATTTTAAAAATTTGAAACTAATTTTGAAATTTTTTCTTTGAATTATCTTTATATTGCTTGTGTTAAGGGTTCATTTATTTATTTTTTAAAAAAAAGCAAGGTTTTAAGAAAATTGAGAATAAGTTAATTGGCTGGGAGAAAATAAGCTAAATAAATGAAAGCATAATTTGTAAAACTTTTATTTTGGAAAACCATGCTTTGCAATCAAGAACTTTATATATATATATATTGATTTTTTTGTGAGTAACTTTTTATATACTAATAACTATTTTGAATTGAAATTTGGGAAATTTATTTAAATTAGTACATAAGTATTTTTAAAAATTTAAATATGCATGCATAAATTAATATTTATTTTAAGTAAGCATCATATTTTTGTACTTAATTGTTTTAATAATGTTTGTGAAGCTTATATATAGTATATTTTAATAAGGAAATTCAAAATGTTTCATAAAAAAAATATATCTTTAATAATAGATTTAAACCAAGATGGTGGAGATAGGTCTGAAGATGATGAAAATGATACAACTCTTCCATCATTGTCATTCTCGGCTGCTTCTGAAGGTATATATCCAATGATATATTTAACATTCTCTTGTATAATTTTAAAAATTCATGGTGTAAAATAAACAATGGTATTTTACATAAGATTACTTATTTAGATGTTTTTTTCATGATTTTTTAAAATTATTGAAATTGTTCCGAAAAAGAAGAAATTGAATGAAATAAGAAAAATCTATAATTTGATGTGAAATTCATTGGACGGATACTTTATTTATTTTAAAGGCATTGATTGTGTATAAATTTATAACTGATTGTGTACAATATCACAAAGAAATTGGCAAAATTTGGCATCTTTTTTTAAAGAATGGTAATCTAAAATGTAAATGTGTGTATGTTTGTAGACATAATTGAAGCTTTAATTGTTTCTTTAAAAAAAAAAAAAAATTAAGTGGGGTTTTGTATTGTTTCTTGAGATAGAAATTTTATCGCTATAGTTTTAAGTATTTATTTGGAGAAACTGTTTTCTTAAGTTTTTTATGCATGGGATTAACAATTCCATGCCCAAAGCCAAGTTTTTAAATTTTTTTTTAGTAAAGGAGCATTTAGTATATTCATGTTTTCTGAATTTGTTTCTAATTTCGTTTCCCCATTTTTAGAAATGTATATTATTTCAGGGAAAGAAATAATAAAAAAAAAGTTTTTGAAATGCAGGAAACCAAATGCTGATAAAAATAGTGACACAGTTTGCTGAAACAAAACTAAAACTGGTAATCAAAGTTGCTGTGAAACATGTATGATGAGCTATCAGGTTTTGGCACATTGTAATTTTTGCCTCTTCTATCTACATGGTTGTGGAAATGCACAAGTACTTAAATATAAACCACCATTTGTTAAAAAAAATTATGAACATTTAATGTCAAAAACTTTCTTATTGCATAGATTTTGTAATCAGTAAAATTATTTTATTTTAGAAGATAATGTTGCTAAACCCCAATCATCTACTGTTGGAGATTTGTTTAGTGAGCTGCATCTGTCAGAAATACACAAGTTAGAAAAACAGCTTGAAGCAGTAAGTAAACAATTTTGCTTATAATTAGTTTAAGTATAATATTACAAAGCACCATTACAATCAGGTGTTTTGCTGCAAATTTTTAAAGTTAGTCATGGCAGTACTTTTTGCTATTTTTACCTTTTGAAATTGAGATAATTTTGCCTTTCTAAGACAGCATATTAAGGTGTATAAACACTTTTCAACTGAACTGCTTGCGAAGTGCTCATTAAAAATTTTTCTCTACAAATTTCCAGTGATGTGTAGGAAACCACCATAGTCACAAGATTAAGTAATCAATGGAGTCTGAATGCTCACAAACAGAAAGCAAACCAATGTTTAAAAATGTTTCCATCCCAATCTGTGTTGCAATTTCCTCTTGTTTTGGTTAAAAAACAGACAGGAGGGAGATTAACATTGCGAGTGGTATATGTACCTTGTATACATATGAGAATTGAAATCCTCATGTGCAGTTTGACTTGCAGATGTACTTATTTAGAATTAGTTAAATAGGATATAACCATAATTTAGCCTTTTTTCCCATTTTAGTATTATTTTTATTAAATTTATCTTTCCAAATGAGATAGAACAAAAGGAAGTTAAGAAATGTTTAGCTTTTCTCCATGGAAATTATTTTAAAGGTTATTGAATACATAAATTTTTATATTTTGGAGAATTAAAATAAAAATTTTAAAATAAAGCATTCACTAGTAAAATATTGTTGAACTTAAATCACTTATATTTAGATGTTCATTTTTCATTAATAAGTCAATAATTCTTACATTGTAGAACATAGAAGCTCAAATTTGTCTTTATCATGTTGTCATGTAAATATAACATATCTAAAAATTTGGATGTTTTTAAGGCTGCAAGAAAGTTTTATATTGATATGCAAATTTCATAGCTTTGCCTTGAAATTTTAAATGAATCAAATATGCTTTAATTATTATTCTAATTTAAAATATCTTAATAACTTAAGTAATAGGTCTCAATATTTTGAAAATATGTTTTTTTCTCATTAAGGTTTAACTGGATTTGTTATGTAACTTTTATAAATATCTTTTTATGTTATCTAATATTTTTATTCTACTTTTAAGTCAATGTTTAACACTTAGACAGGAGAATTAACAGTTTTTGCTCTGTTATTATGCACAACATTACAACTAAACAGTCACTGAAAGTTATAGCCATTTCCACTCAGTTGCTTTCAAAAATGTCAGCCTATTCTGGTAGTGATAGCAAGCTCGCTTTTAAATGATAGTCTTTAAAGAACTAATTGTGATACATTAATGTAACATTTACAGCATTTATTACTCACACTTTTAAATAATTCAGTAAAGGATAAGTATCATGAATATCTGTTTGTTAAATATTAAATTAAAATATCTAAAGAAACAGGTGCAACTTTAAACTTCATGAGACATTTAAGTATTATATTTATCTAAAATTCTTTGTGTGTGATACACTTTAAAAATATGGAATGTCACATACTCAGCTTATTCATCTTCAGAATTATCTAGCTTTACCTTTTGAACCTTTTCAATAATTCCTACCAAATTGCAGAAAAGATAGGAAAGAAAAAAATTACTAGATTAGGAGCATTTCCCCCTCATTATGAAAAACATTTCACAGTACCTATACTACCATCTTTATGCCGTCAAACTGACTGAACTTGGCAAATAGGTATCATCTATAACTTAAACAGAGCAGGATAATATAAACTAATGAACTTGGTTTGTTAGCTCTTGTTGTAAAAAGATTTCGCTGTGCAAATATGGCTCAGATGCAACCATTTTGGTAGGAAAACTTCTGATGAGTTGAACTCGTCTGCATGCTATGCGATGTGGATATGTTCATGACCTTCAAAGGGTTAAAAATCATAATTATGTGCTTCACTAAGAAATTTTCAACAATATTTTTGAAAGTATTTTCAGACATCAATGTTCTAAAGTTTTACTTTTGAAAAATAATATAAAATAATTCGTTATTCTGATGAATTATTATAATGGAAATAAGTGATTTTAACACACCAATCAATAACTCCCGAGACTAACCCAGAGATGGCGCTCGTAGTAAACCAGTAACCAGGTCTTTCTAGAGTACTAACCTTTGCTTGAAACGTGTCAAAATTTTAAGTCGATCGGACCAGAAACAGCTGAGTTATCGAGGTTGGAGTAAAGTCGTTTTGTAGTTTGTTTAAAAAATGGAAAAAACCGAGTTTCATGTTCTGATAAAACATTGTTTTTTAATGGGTAAAAACACCGTGCAAGCGAAACAATGGATTGAAAAATGTTACCCGGACTCTTGTCCATCAAAAGCAACGATTTGTCGGTGGTTTGCCGAGTTTAAACGTGGTCGTACCGACACAAATGACGCGGAACGCTCGGGTAGACCTGTGGAAGCCGTTACACCGGAAAATGTGAGTGAAGTGACAAAAATTATAATGAAAGATCGTAAAGTGAAGCTCCGTGAGATTGCTGAGATGACACAGATATCATATGGAAGTGTATTTACTATCCTTCATGAAAAATTGAGCATGAAAAAGGTTTTTTCCAAGTGGGTGCCGCGATTGCTTTGGATGGAACAAAAACAGCAACGAGTCGATGATTCAGAAAGCTGTTTATCGCTATTTACTCGCAACAAAAAAGATTTCTTGCGTCGTTACGTGACCATGGACGAAACATGGATACATCACTACACTCCAGAGTCGAAGCGGCAGTGGCGCACAGCTGGCGAAAGCCGTCCGAAAACGCAGCAGTCAGCTGGCAAAGTCATGGCGTCAGTTTTTTGGGATACGCATGGCGTGATTTTCATTGACTACCTCGAAAAAGGTAAATCGATCAACAGTGATTATTATATTGACTTGCTGGTGCGTTTGAAGGAGGAAATCGCAAAAAAACGACCGCACAGTCTCGGGACTTATTGATCCATGTGTTACATACATACATACATAGATATGCGTGTGTGTGTACAATTAAAGCACACATTAAGGAAAACTGAAATATTCATAAGTGTAATCATAAATTGAAACAATTATGAATTTTGTTGAATAATTTTATGAGGAGTAAGAATACAAGTCTTAAGCTTGAAATGCAAACTAAGATTTTCACATACGGACTTCGGCCAAATAGGTTTCGCTTCAACTATATGACAATTTAAATATTTTTTTTTGTTTAGATGGCAACAGAAAGGTAGCGATCAGCATCTTCAACAGAGCCACAGGAACATAAATTTATATTTTTCAAATTAAAACTATTTAAATAACAAAACATTTAAGAAGCGAGTAATAAAACTCGAATTAGAATAAAAATTGAAAATTGGTCTTGTAATATAGGACTGGCCCGTATACCGCTATTACTAGTTGACCACCAGAACTCTCAGTCAGAAAGATAAGTTTTTTTTTTTTTAAATCTTATCTATGTGAGAGTGAGAGGCAGTGACATTCATGCCCTCATCATGAGTGACATCGAAATTTGCAAATGAATCTACAGTTTCGTTGTGACAATCGAACCCAGAATAAGTTGTAAAATTCAGAATATGTTACTATTTTTCTTCAAAGATATTAATAAATGGTGATTTGTTTCTGGTGTTCTGTTATAGCAACATTGATAACAAACCATCGGTATAAATAGTAACTTTTAAGTTAGAGATGGCCCACAATACGGAAAATGTTATTGCAGAAAGCTTGGAAAACTGTATTATAAGAATTCGGTTTAAACATGCAGACACCATTTAAGACCCCCCACCCCGGTGAAAGACAAACGCTGATCCAATCCTTGATCTGTCGGAGTAAATTTCCCACTCGGAAGGCCTCGAAAATTTGTTAAGAAAAAAGATTTGTTTTTAAGAACGAGCAGCTCTCAGTGAAATATTTGAATCGAATGGGATATTATTAATTAGTGGAAAACAGTTTGAAAATTCTTCTTCTAAATTCGATATTTAAGGAAACGAAATTTTAAGGTAAGATGAATAGAGGAACCCCATCAATATTACCTGCAAAGCAGCTTTAGAGATGTCTAACAGGCCATGATAATTTTTACAAGGTTAGTTCTCCGAATAGAGTTTAACTTGATAATTTGAGAAGAATTTAGAGCACCATCCCAGAATCCTGCACCTAAAACTATTAAGAGTTAATAACAGATGAGCACCATAATTTATAATTTTTGAAATTGAAATTTTGCCCCAAAGGAAACGCTATTAAAATTTGATGAGGATTATAAATCTTTTCTTTAAGGTAGTTAATGTGGGGGCTCCAGGAGAGTCTGAAGTCAATCAGAATACCTAAATATTTTGTAATCTGATTGACTAGGGCCATTGGCGATTAACTTTGTGATTTCGAACTTCGGTCAAGTGACGACAACGACACTTGAGTTAGCATCTCCCTTTCCAAACTTTCACAACACTGCAACGAGAGGACTTGGGACCTCACAGATTTAACGTGTAGTCTCATTCGGCAAAAACGATGCCGACCGCGGATCCGCGACCATGATTAGGTCATCTTACAGCAATAAAAATACACGTTATGGAGATAGACTCTGACATTCAACTAAAAAATAAGATATCATTGTTTTATCTTCGATAAGGACGGATGTGATACGAATGCCCAGAGATATGGATGATCAACGGATTGATTCGGAAAGAAAAGCTAGTCTCATTAGCCTCGTAAAAATACCATGAAATCCTTTTAGATTCGATTTTAAAGAATTTAGAGATCTCGTGTTTTTAGAAATGTTGTTTGAAAATAATACATTTTGCGTGGAAAAAAAAATCTATTTTTAAAATACATAAAAAAAAATGGGGGGAAAAAGGTTTAGTTAAAAGTTAGTTGAAAAGTTATGTTATAGGAATTTTTTCATATCGTGTATTTATTAGATGAATTTATATCTGCAGAACAAAAATTCTGAATCCTTTGCGAATATCAGTAAAATACAACAGATGCTTAGGTAGTAAGTCTGCAATCATAATCTTTATCGGTTTTCAAGCAATATTTTGTGCACTTCTTGTCCTTTATATTTAGAAATTCTATGTATATCAACTTTATAATGAACGTTTGCAAACTATACGAAATCCACAAGCCGTTCAAGATTGCGGTAATAATGTAGAGAAATTGAATTATACATTGGTTTCCATAAATTAAGGAAAAATCACGAAAATAGCTATTACTCAAAAAAGTTACAAGTAGAATATAAAGAAAATCAGTCTCAGTATACTACACATAATAAGGTATATAAAATAACATGAAAATAAAGTTTAAAAAAACAGTATTATGGTGTTTTAGAAATTAGCACATGTATAAAACTAACAAATTGAATGTGTCCGTTTGGTATAGGAAAAGTGTCTTCAATGTGAAGTATGATCCCCCTTAGGAGCAATGCAGCACATACTGCGATGTGTGACACCATCAATCATGTAATTTATGATTTATTTTGGAAATGAGAGCCACTGTTTCTGCAAAGTAGTTGCAAGCGTGGGAAGGGTGTTAGGAGAAGGATTGATAGCAGCAACACGTCTTCCTAAAACATCCCAACCATGTTCGATGGGATTCATGTCCAGTGATCGAGCAGACCATTCCATACACTGAATTGATTGGTGCTGAAGGAAGTCGTCCTGCAGGAGAAAATCATTGCCTATGGCACTGGTATAAGGGCTCATATGACCATGAAGGTTATCCTCATAAAGACGTGAGCATTCACGGTTCCACTTGAGATGACATGGAGGTCTGTGCGTCCATCCAACGAGATACCATACCAGACACAGACAATGCCTTTCTGTATTAATCTCTTTCACAGATATTGACGAATGATAAAGTGTTCCCTGTTCTTTCCTGATTAAATAAACATACAATCCTTTTGGAAATTAAACCTGAACTCATTCGTGAGGAGAACAGGCAACCATCGATCAGCCAAACAGTGAACACATTACGTGCCCATCTAAAACATTACCTCCTGTGAGAGCAGCACACAAATAGGTGGTCGCCTTGCGTTAAGACTACTTTCGTGAAGCCTTCTCCACTCGGTAAACGACACTAACGGTTGATACCAACCTTCTGGTGGCTCCATCAAGGGAGGTTTTAAGTTGAGCTTGGGTTGCGGTCCCATTTCTTAGCAAATGTCGATCATCTGTTCTTGTCGTAGTGCTTGGTCCTCCTTGGCCGAGCCTTCTGGATGCCAAATAAGAGGCTTGAAATTATTGCAAAGTCTATGAACCATAAAAGGATTGACATTTAGCCATCTGGATCCTTTTGTCTGAGTTTGACCTGCCTCTTGTGTTTCAACAGCTTTCCATTGCAGTTCTTTTGATAAATAATGTCCGGAGGTCATTGTACCGAATTGGAAATATCAGATTTCTTACCTCACTATATCAGGGATGTCAGCAGCCTTAATCTGAAGCATGCATTTTGCTTCTCCTCAAAAATGACACATTCCAATTCCTGTGCCACTAATTTTCATTTTGCCATTTTATTCAGCACCTTTTATTTAACAGCATATTTAAATTTAATTCAGATTAGTACTTTTTGTAACGAGTTATCGCAATTTTTTTGATTTTTCCATAAATTTTTGATACTAGTGTATATGCGAACTAAGTTTTACATACGACAAGTTTGGAAAGTTTACTTCGTAAAAATAGTTAAGTTCAACGAAAAAAAAGAAAGAAACCAGAACTATAAACATACTCTGCATTTCCTACCACATCTTGAACCAAGTAAGATTTAGGCACAAAGCCTCGCTTTTGGTCGTTGATGTGACGCGCCAAATACCAATCTGGATCGCTGAAAGAAAAGAAAAAGTTTTTGTAATGCGAGACAAACTTCTTTTACTTCATGATACATAAACTGTTAGAACAGTAAATTAATTCGAAAAATATTGTAAAAATTTCCTTTTTCAAAAAAAAAAAAAAAAAAAAAAAAAAAAAAAAAATTAAAGTACATTTGCACTCAATGCGTTCATTACATATTACTACCGAAACAAAAATTTATGGCATTTTTCAATAATGAAACTTAAAAAAACTTAGCTTAAGAAGTTTATATATAATACAAAATTGATTATTTCGTACAATTCTTTATACACTTACATATAAAAGCTTAAAGAAACCACGTACATAATATAATAAATTACATAAAGATTGTAAAAATAAAATATATGTAAATAACACTTAAAAACTGTTATAAAAATACTTGTGGTTTATATAAGAAATGTAACAGAATTATCTTAGTAAATAAGCTAATCATTAAAAAATTAAAGATCAAGAAAAGTGTAAAGTAAACAAAAGAGTCAAAAAAGAAGATAAAACAATTTTAAACGTTTTTTGTGGCTTTTGATAGAAATATGAGATTAAACATTTTTGATGGATACAAACTATCCTACTCAACAAATACCTTTATAATAAAAATTGGTAAAAAACATAAATCGGTAGAAAAAGGACCCTTTATTTAAAATTAGGACACTATAATGCAAAACAGCAAACGAAAAGATTATTTAAATTAAATCATAACTCTAATTTGACTTATTTAAAATAACTTATTACATAACAAATATTAACAAATTCATTCACTAAGAGATGTAAATTATTAATAAATAAATTAATATCTGATCGTACTATATTCAGACTTTTCATCAATGGGGAACTACAAAATGACGTTATTGTTTATACATACACACATACATACAGGGGTTGGACAAAAATATGGAAACACCTTTTAAAAAACATGTTTCTTTGCTTAATATGGTGTAGGAAACCCGTTGGCATCCAAAACAGCTTGCAGTCTTCTCGGAATGGATAAATACAGTTCCTGTATGTGTGCCAAGGGAATATTATACCATTCTTCCTGCAAAACGGTGGCAAGCTCAGATAACAATGTTGACGGTGGATAACGAGAACGCACTTTCCGTTCCAATGTAGACCACAAAGGTTCGATAATATTCAGGTCTGGTGACTGTGGTGGCCAGGGGAGATGGGACAAATCCTCCTCGTGCTCAGAAAACCAGTCCTGGACAATGTGAGCTGTGTGAACAGGGGCTTTGTCGTCTTGGAAGACACCATCATCATCGGGGAACAAAGTTTGTACCATGGGATGAACTTGATCTGCCAAAATGTTCACATAAGTCTTGGCAGTCATGTGCCCTGACACAGTTATCATGGGGCCAGCAGAAAACCACGATATGGCTGCCCAAACCATAACAGAACCCCCGCCATGTTTCACTCTTGGCAACAAGCAGTCTGTATTATAGGCTTGAGATGGCGTTCTCCAGACGTAAACTCGGCCAGAAGTGGGAAACAATGTGAAAGAAGACTCGTCAGACCATATTACACGCTTCCACTGCCCTATAGTCCAGGCTTTATGACTTAAACACCACCTTTTCCTGTTACGGGTATTAGCATCACTGATGAGTGGCTTCTCAATTGCAGCACGGCCAGAAATTCCCTGTTTATGAAGCTCCCTTCTAATTGTTTTGGTACTCACAGGGTTCTGTAACACAACATTCATTTCAGCAGTAACTTTTGCAGCTGTGGTCTTCTTATTTTTCGTCACAATTGCCCTTAATGATCGTCTGTCACGATCACTCAGCACACACTTTCGTCCGCGCTGTGATTTAGCAGATGATGTTTTTCCGCTTTTCAAATATGCGGAATAAATCTTCGATACAGTACCTCTTGAAACACTAAACACCTCGGCTACCTTGCTTACGGAAGCACCTACCATACGTGCTCCAACAATTTGCCCACGTTCGAAGTCTGTTAACTCTGACATAATGCAATGACAACCTCACATAACAGTACTCCGACAACAACTTAACTGTTTAGCACATTTACGAAATTGTATAGGTGGCGTTAGTAGTCAAAAACGCCAGCGCCACCTACATATTTCATTAAAATCAATCTTTCTTTTCAAACATGCATTTTACAAGGTGTTTCCATATTTTTGTCCACCCCCTGTATATATTTATATATACATACAGTCCGTAAAAAAATTATCATGAAACCATTTTAATTTTAAAAATTATGAAACAAATAAAGGTTCCAAATATAATTTAAACAAATGAAATATGATATTATAACCTATATTAATTATAATCAAGTTTCAATAACTTTGAATAATGTTATAGATGATTAATTTAACAAAAGAATTAGAAATAAATGAAAAATCACTGTTAACAAATTTTTAGTCCACTTGTTTGAAAGAAAAAGCATGAAAATTAATAAAATAGTGGTCCCCTATTTTTCCTGATAACCTCAAACACTCTGTTTTTCATTAAAATGATTAGGTAGGTAAGTTCAGTTTCAGAAAAAATTGAGCAATTCTTTAACTATGGCTACTTCCAGTTAGTACGATGATGAAAATTATTTACTATTAGCATAGATTTTGTGACTTCATATACCCCAAAAGTTTTCCATAGGGTTCAAGTCTGGATTTCTACACGCGTTTTTTTTTAAACCATTCTAAAGTTGATTTAGATGTATGGCATTGTCCTGATCAAGTAGCACCACCTAATAAAGGCCCAAGCGGTATTAAATGATCATATAGCATAGCTTGATATTATGCAGAGTCTATACGTCTCGCAATTCGCCGTTAATCACCCAATATATAATGACACTAAAGGCGCTCCAAGTCATTAATACTTCTCCTCCCATTTGTCGTTTATTCTTTCGGTTCTTTCCTCAAGTCATGCTAATAGCGTTTGTAGCCATTGGAACCGTCGTCAAGGTTACATTCCTTTTCATCAGAAAATATAATTAATTTGTTTCTATTCTTTGTTCCATGACATGATATCTTAAAGTTCATTTCAGTCTTTCTTTTCGATGATGTTTCAATAAATTCGATGTTTGCTTTATTTTCATAAATTTTGTATCAATATTTGATTTAAAATTCTACCCAACAATGACATGGGCAGTTTTTTGTTGTTGAAACGTTCCGAAATTTTAAGAGTTGAAAGACCTTTTTTAGATGATAGTCGAGAAATTTGTCTATCGCCCAACGTTTTGAAAATCCATTTCCTTCTAGACTTTATTTTGTTTGAATCATCTTTTCTAATTATGACACTGTGAATGGTTGTTTTAAAAAGCCTTATTAGCCTAGCTATTTCTCTTTCAAATACACAAGTACCCTTATAAAATACATTTTTTCTCATTTCGCCCCCAGATAACTCTTTATACCACGACATCTTCAAATAAATTGCGAATGACGCAATCCAATCTCCACTTTTGGTTCTCAGGTAATGCAGTTATTAAATTCTAACACATGCGTCTTTTAATGATTCTGATATGATATATATGTTAATTTTCTCAGGTGGTCTTATAATCTCTCGACAGACACCTTATTCATTTTTTTAAAAAAATGAATGCATCTTAAAATTTATTTAAATCTGTTATTTTTTAGAAATTCATTTTAAATACACACACTTAAAATTTTCATATTGTTGCGAAAATCTCTGGGTGTGTGGAAATGAAATCAGTTCAACACGAGGGATAACAGCAAATGACGCTTTATTCACAAATCTTTAGGATGATACACAGATACCTTGGGCAATAACACCACAAACATAAAACACAGGACTTGTACAGATTAGTGATACAGGTATTGGGACAAATACAGCACTTGTGGAGAACAGCAACACACACACTTAATAGGTCTCACTACGCACAAATCTCCACAGTATTAAGCATTCGAAAGGCAGACTCCAAAAACAGATTGAATTTCTCTTTATCAGGCTTTCCTCACATTTATACATCTTCTGGTCAGGTATGGCGTCAGAAAATTCAGGAAAGTCTGTAACCTTCTTTCGCTTGAAGATATCGACACCATTCCAGCACTTTCGGAAACTTTCAATTAGTCGCCAAAGTCTCCAAGTTTCTCTCCAAGTCACCGAAATGGTCGCAATATCAATAGCCAATGATAAGGGGTTATTGCTAAAACTTCCTTTGGTCAATTGATGACATATCCGAATGTGTCCTTTCCTTCGGAAGAGAACCGTTACGGGGATACGTTATCTCAAGTTCAAAACAATGTTATGTCTTCTTCAGAAATGCATAAATTCGTTACTGATCTTATAATTTCTTAGCGCACTGTATATATATATATATATATATATATATATATATATATATATATATATATATATATATATATATATATATATATATATTTATTTATATATATATATATATATATATATATATATATATGTGTGTGTGTGTGTGTGTGTGTAGCGAGCTATTATAAATTTAGTTGTAGGTGTGAATTTAATACAAAGTCAGTAATATGAATCATGAATCAATGAACACAAAATATATTATGTTTCCAAAACAATTCTCATCCTAGAATTTAGCATACAATATATTGAGAGATTGATCGAAAATGGTATTCAGGTTTCCAACATTTCAGTCACGTGACCACTTTTAAACTTCTTAGCTCAGTTATATTAACGTAGTGGAATAAACAAATCCGATTCAGTAACAAATAGTTTCAGAGTTCAGTCAGAAAAATCCTGTTAAAGGTGCTTGTGATCAAATTTCATAAAAAGTAAGTTTACGAAAGTAGACTTGTGAATGCAACTGATTTTATTCCACTAAATTTTTGGTTAAGAAATCGCTTTTGTATGAAACGCAAAATATATCATATGCCTATTTTATATCATGCATCAAATACATAATGCTAATGAATTTTTATAAAAATATGAATTCTCTTCATTCCATTTTTCTATCAAATTTAATGTCAGGCTGATTTTGCCTTAAGTCTGATAAAATAAACAGATAGTAGATGGTGACATCAACGGATATTTATATAAAGAGGGGGGAGAGAGAGAAAGAGAGAGAGAGACATATACCAAGAGTATGATTTCGTCGAAATGTTTCGTTTTTCCTCATGTAAAACACCGATTTTTTCCTTGTATAAAGCCCGGGTACTTTTTTTTTCTCTCTAGAATGACTTAATAGTTCTTACTTGTCATCTTCAATAATAAGTCGGTCTCCTGCCTCAAAATTTAGTATGACACTATTATCTGAGTGAAGGGGATACAAAGCGACTGCTTGTATACCTAGAAAAAAATAATAAACGTGTAATTACAACAAAATTTTGAATATTATAATAATTCAAAATTTTTAAACTGAAAATTTCAAAGTGCTTTCTTCAATATTATCATCAAAAGTTTTTGATCAATTAAAACTCGTAATCAAGGAATCTATTATTAAGACTTTCATATATATGCACCCCCCCCCACATATATATGAATAAAACACCAATAGTATAGTTAATTCACGAAATTTTACATTATATAACAAACTAAAACTAACCATATTAATTGTAAATTCCTTACCTTAATACCTAAGACACAATATAATTAAAGAAATCATTAAAAAAAAACAAGGAGTAAAATTAATACATCTCATATAATAAATGTTAAAATTAATTAAACGAACTAAAACTTGAACTTAAAAACAAACAAAACAACAACAAAAAAAACTTATAAAGTAACAGAAAACTAAAAAGAGAAAGAAAGCCCAATGAAAGAAAAGCAAAAATATAGAACAGTGGAAATAATGTTATTAAAACTGTTCCATACTTTGGAATGGAATAATGTGTGTTTATAACGTTATTATTTATCGAACCATCACACTTCAGCGAATTACATTACACACATTATTTAATATATATAAACGCATACATATAAACTCATTGCCATAAGATTTTTCGCACCAAGAAAGCTGTCAGATTAAAAAGAAATTTTAAATTGCAAGTACAACGTTGATACAAGTATGATATAAGTAAGTGATTGGAAAATGATCATTTACTGTAGAAAAATTACAAATGAATGGGAGGGGGGGTAGTACCCTGTTGGGCCATCTCTAGCATGAATGCATTATGTGATAAGGTCGGAAATTGAGGCATACAAATCCCGTATATTGACCTGCGACATCTCGTTCCATAGTTGCTGTAAACGCGCCTTTAATTCGACCAAACTCGTAGGCTGTCCAACTTGCCGTCCTAAATTATACCAGATATGCTCTATCGCTGACAAATTAGGGGATCAAGCAGGTCAGGGAAGGGTGGAAATGCAGCAGAGGCTGTCCTGTGAAACCTTTGCTGTGTGTAGGTGAGAATTGTCCTGTTGAAAAATAGCTCCTGGGAGCCCTGCAAACTGCAAACGTGTGGCTGAAGAATGTTAGAACGTACTTCTGGACTTTCATGGTGCTGTGGATCAATATTAAGGTGACCGTGTGTCGTGGCACCCTATACCACCACACCAGTTGTAAGAGCGGTGTACCGTTGTACAGTGAAGGCAGGATTGAGAAGTTTGCCACGGTGTCTCCACACGCGTACATTATTGTCATCAATGCCCAAATTGAATCTGGATTCTTCGCCACAGACGACCTGATTCCATTCGGTTGCAGTCCAATCTCTTGGAGCGCTACACCACTTCAAACAGAGGCTATGGCGAATAGATGTCTATGGCAGTACACATAATGAGCGCAGCGATAGCAGTTGTCCTTCAGCCAGCCGCCTTGCGATGGTACGGACTGAAACTGAAGGTCATAGTTAAGATGCTGTCTGTGTATGGATGGTGGACACTGAGACAGTTGGCGCTATGCATGCGCGTCGTATGATGTGAAAGTCTTCTCGATTACTGGTCTGTCGAGGGCGTCCTTAGCCTGATCACCGAATAACAGACCTTTCTCTTGTCTACTAGTTCCAACATCTCCTCACAGTAAAATGGTGACGAGATACTCGCCAAATTGACCATCCAGTTTCCATCATCCCTATGATTCTTCTCCTCTCGAACTCTGACAACTGCTCGTGTTTTCTCCGATGGCGGCGTAATAGCATCTCTAGTTAAAAAGCGTCCTTCTGCAACAGATTAAATACACACAAGCAAGCTTTGCATACCTGTTTTATGATCCAAGGAGAACGAAGTTCAACGCCCTCTTGTGGCCTTATGCAATGAGCATTTCTAATCATTTATATATCAGCCTGACATGTACCTTCTTGCCAAGTTTCATAACCATCTCACTCTTACCATTTAGTGCGCAAATTTTATGGCAATGCGTGTACACACACGCACACACACACACACACACACACACACACACATATATATATATATATATATATATATATATATATATATATATATATACATACACACTCAAGTATGATGTTTTGATCAGTAAATAACTGTATAAGCACACATTAGTCTATTCGAAATTATAGAACTGTATTAATTACATTATTTTCCTTTATTTAAATTTTGCTTTTATTTCACTTGACTCTCTGTTATAATTTTTCAGTTAATTAATAATTTTTTGTTTTTAAATTTCATTTTAGTATGTTTAATTAATTATAAAAATTTATATGAATTATATTAATTTTACTTTCGTTTCTTATTGAATTCTTTAAAAATATAGTTTTTAGACATCAATGTATGAATTTATGATTGCTATGTTGAATTTGTTTATGATGTGATATTTTGTGAATGATAATTTTGATGTTTTGATTATGTGCTCTTCCTACGATGGATTAACTAAAAGAGAAATA
Source organism: Nephila pilipes (assembly GCA_019974015.1). Taxonomy (NCBI): domain Eukaryota; kingdom Metazoa; phylum Arthropoda; class Arachnida; order Araneae; family Nephilidae; genus Nephila; species Nephila pilipes. Next base: position 1,156,609 of record BMAW01069000.1, on the reverse strand, counting down.
GGAATAATTCTATAAGCAATCAGATAACTTATGTAATCAATAGTTCAATTATTAATGTTTAACTACCAAGTTTTTAATGAGTTATATGTATTATAAGAAAACATCTCTCTTATTTCCGAAAACTATACAGTTTTTACAAAAAAAAAAACTATGGAGTGCTGAAAAAGAATACACAGAGAGGAAAAGCATATTCCTAGCTAACTATACTTACAAATACTTTATTTAATACTTAAGAACTGTACGTAATACTGTATATTTGTTTAAATAACTTATTCTAATTAGCATTGTAGAATATAATTTTGAATTCAGCCTAAGACTTAAGAGCATTTCATTCGTTAAAATGGAGATTATTTTAGAATAAGGATGAGTGCCAGTAAAGATACATTTATATTTTTTGTACAAGCAAATAAAAAATCGGACTAAAATTTAAATACAACAATAGTAATGCTAATTTAAGGAGTTTGAAAAGATTAATAAAATTACTTTTATTCTCTGCTTCTCCTTCTTCTACGATATCTGAATGCCGTACTGACACCTGTTCATTTTGTACTGATTGCTTTGAGAACCAGCAGATACCCATGCCGTCAAACACGATAGAAAAATAAAATCTGCAAAGCAAAGTAATTTTATTGAAGAATGATTTGAAAAATGTGCAATAAAAGTCCGAAATAAAAATTCAAAAATTGATTAGAATGCATTTTGTTTTCACAGAATTGTTTTTGCAATAAATAAGTAAACAAAAAGTAAATAAATAACTTAAGGGTCTATCGAATTGATCTACTTCTAAATAAACAGCAAATGGAAAGAAAACGAACTGCAACAGCTAACTTAAACCACATATTTCATTAAATGCGATAAAAAATCGCTATAATGTATAAATTAAAAAAGTAAACTTGAGTATGTATTTAATAAATAAACATAATAATAATAAAAAAAAAAAACTACTAATGCAACGTATTTCGAAGATTATCTAGAACACAGTCTTTCCTTACCAAGTGGAAAATCAAATTTAAATGAAATATTATCCAATCATTCAGCAATAATTTTAAAATGAGATACTTATGTTAGAAAATATACAGTTACAGTAATAATTATGAAATATCCGTTACCTAAGCACTATATAAAATAGAAACTAAAACAGATTACTTTATATATATATATATATATATATATATATGGTGTGCTTAAAGATTCAGAGTAAAGACTACTTATTAGCCATATACGCAGTTTATTTTCTAACGTAGGATAGAACATTGAAACACAAAACAAATTAATTAGACTCGCGTAATAATAAATATAAAGTCCAGCACAATTTCCCTGAATCGTCTTGTTCAACGTCTCGATCCCTCTCCCTGGAATTTGACAAAGCTGTTATCATTGTTAATAACTCAAAGGCAATTAAAAATACCATATTAAAAGATTGAATAATTAACTTAAATAACTTACTCTGCTAAAGGGAAATCTATCATAATGGATACGATCCCCCCCCCTTTTTAGAATTAAGTAGAAAATTCTCTCAATAGCTTAAATTCCAAATTGTATTCGAATGCGATGATTAGATTAAGAGGAATTTACGAAAAACTGTTGGGGGTTCAAATATTCGATCAAATTTATTTATCTAACGGCAAACAGTTGCAAACACAGGAGCAGATGTGCCATGAACTTCATACAACTCAGCTGTGATCTTTTTCGGTGTTAAGCCTTTTAAATATCAGTTTTTATTCCCCTCTTTTACCCACTTTTTTCCATTTTTCTAAATACACACAATTTTCTTGCTTCAATTGACAATCAAAATGAAACAATGTGATGGAAATAACTGAGATTTAGGCAGCTGTCTTGTAAGTCATGATGCTTACTAAAAACAAACAATTTTCAAAATACGAGCGCAATCTCTTTAATATTCTAAAGACTTCTTGAATGACCCTCGTATATTTGAAAAATAGAATGACAACTTCCATTTTATTGATTTGATAAACATCTATTAAAATAATGACTGGGTTATCAGATTATTATAAAATAATGTTTTTATAATCATAACCACATCATTAAATGTTTTTATTGTAACGAAATTATTAAAGTTATTTAATTATTATAAAGTAATTTAAAGGTATTTATGTATGATGCATATTTTAGTGTACATGAAATTTGTTCCTTATTGTTTGAAATAAGTATATGGATTTTTGACACCAAAGACATTACTGCAAGATGACGAGTCGTATTTATTTCAAACGGAGGTCGAGTTTTACTTGCAATGACAAATGAAAATATATTTTCGAATAATTATATTCTTGAAAATTAAGTGGAAGTTTTCACTATTGTTTCATCACTCAGCAATGAGTGTTCACTTGTTATATAGAACCGATACTGCGATATTGATAAGGATGACTGGAATTTTGTTTTGAGCCTATGGTCAGATGGATCGATGTTTTTTTTTTTAAATGTATGCTGAAATTGTTTTCTTTAGTATTTACTGTAAATCAATCCATTACTACTTATTGCCATGGCTGGACTCGCCTTTCTTTGAGTAATTACAGTCAAAAAAATTTGTAAGTGAAAATAAGGGCAGTTAAGCAATGATTCATTTGCCAATAGGCATCCTTCCCTTTTATATACTCAACAAAATTTGGAAACATTTTCAGATCTTCATCAGACTATCACATTTACCAAAGTAATATTTTTGGGTGAAAAATATCCATTTTACCTCGCATAATGAACACATCCATAAGTTGTTCTTGTTATGATAAGTTTAGTTTGTTTAACAGCTATCGGTTCCAAGTTCTATGAAAATGTATGTCAAATATGCAAGCTTGGCTGCCTACTCATAGTCGGACAATTCTTGAAATTTTGGATTATTTTGTTGATGTAAAAATGACTTGATATTTTTCGTTTGCCTCTCAACAGCTATCTCATCTTCCTGTGATGAAGGTGTATGAATACTGGGAACTAATTTGATCCGCGGAACGCTTTGTGTCGAATTTCCATTTATAATTTCAGCAACATCTAATAACACTTAGCATAGTTCTGAGGAATTTTTTTTCAAAATGCCACAAGGATTGTTTTTGTTGTTGTTGCTACAAGTTGTTGATAAAGAATAATACATGTAAATAATTCCCGAAAGATGTGCAGTCATATTTGGAACTCCATAGGTATACGTCGCAAATCCATTTTTTTTTCTTTCAGCGATCAACTGTTTCATTGAATAGCCATGATATATGCGAAATTGTAATTTTCCCTAATTCTTTTTTTAACTAAGATTATATTATTCAAAAATAAAGTTAAGAAGAGTTCCCTGTAAAAAACAGTTTAAAAATATTTGCACTTAACATATATTCCTTAAAAGTTTTACAGAAGGTACATAATCTTTGTAAGAGAAGCTAAAACTTCTCTAGGTCAAAAATTATTCTCCAAATAATGAAATTTATATATATATATATAAGTTTTACTAGAGCCCTTAATTACTTGTTTAGCTTATTATTCAATGAAAGGAGAAAATGGTTAAATTTCTTTTTCAGGTGGAAGTTCTAAGCGAAATTAGACGTGTGTGCGTGTTGTAAAATTAAATACAAGTATTATAAAAAAAAAACTCACCTTCAATTTATTTTCAACAATGAAATAATTATTTTGATTTTCGTACTTTCTATTTCTATGCAACATAAAAAAGAACGATTCAATTTAATTATTCTTTCGACGTTAAATTTTTGTCACTGTAAAGAGTATCAATGAATTCAGAGAATTCTAAGATAAAGACCATTCTTTGTAATCACTCGTTGATTAAATGATAAAAATGATAAAAGCCTCTAATTTTGAAATCAATTTAATTCAGAATCAGAATTTCATTTTCGCTTTAGCTTCTTTATTATTTCAGTTTCTCAATGTTTTGATGGAAGGTATTAAAATGTGTATTATAAAAAAAAAAGTAAGCAAAAAAAAAAGTAAGCAAAAAAAAAATTTTATTTTAAAAATCTGAAATAATTTTTAAATTAAGTTTGTAAAAATAATTCTTAATTCAATGAAACGTGCTGTTTATATTTACTTTAAAGCAGCGAATAAAAATATTTTGATTACTTCTGTAGGATTTTGAACGCACAAAAATCTTTTTAATCTTATTTTTTCCGGAGATGAAGAAGAAATTCGAATTTTAATATCAATCTTTTTTTTTTTTTTTTTTTTTTTTATAAAAATAAATAAATATAGCCTTTAATTTCTAGTAAGAGAAGAAGGGAGAAAGGTCATACACATTTTTTAATTCAAGAGAAAATAAATGAAAATAAAACATTAAAGTTACCTTTTATCAGTGTACTGCTGGTTACTGAAGGCGTTTCTTGATTTTTAAAGTTGTATAGTTAAATGTTCTCATTATCCAACTTATTCCAGATGATTCCATCAAATATACTAAACAAGACAGACTCACGAGTGAATGCCAGACACCGGATAGTGAAACTCAGTTTCCATTCCAAAAATTTTAATGGCATTTAGTTCTTATCTCACAGTATAATTTGCTATCTAAAATGTGCTCCTTTCATTTCTTTTTTCGAATAAAGTAAGTGTCCCTTACCTCTCTATATTTTGTAAGTATGACCAAGCAGATACGCCAGGAAACATTTGTAATGATGAATTGTAGGAAAATGCTTAATAATGAATTCTTCAAAGGTAGAAAAAAAAATGATACTGATAACGAGAGGTTTCACAAAGATTAATGATAAACTATTTTCACAGAGATTAATGATGTAAGATAGAAAAAAATGAATATAAAAGACATTGTTGAATAAAATGTAGGATAAATATTTAATCATTTATTTCGTTTCTCTCAAATCACATAACATTGAGCATGTTTATAGGGGAGAGCAACAATTTTATTTTAATTTAAAAACAGTAATACGAGGGGGGGGGAATGTAAATTTTATTTTTTGATGACAATGATGAATTTTTAGCTGAAGTACACGTTCTTCGCACGGATGAATTTAAAAACTCAGCATTTCAGCTGACAAGCATAAAATATTTTTAATGAGAGCCCACGACCAACGCGATGTAAAGCAACATATCGGAAAAGATATTAAATTTATTTTTTAAAACGTTTTTCTGAATTTCACTTGGTGTGTGTGTGTGTGTGTGTGTCATCAAATTTTCGATCGTTAATTTAACCAACTTCCCATCAAGCTAGAACTCTGAAACCTTGGGAATCGTTCTCACTCGCCTAACAATGCGATATTTAGACATTTGCGACAAGTTTTAGCAGGTATTTTCTTCAATAATGCAGTTTATCCAACCACTTGGCACGATTTCTCAAGACCAAACTTGGCGATTTTTTTTTTGTTTGGCTGAACGTTAAGTCCGTAAAACGGACCAGGGTAGCCACATTTGGCAAAATACTGCCAAATAATCCTTGTCGCCAAGAGTGATTGGGTTAAACTGCATTCCAACCACTTACTTTACCGGATGAATTAATTAATTTTAGTTACTTTTAATGTTTTTATGTATTTCACTTGGTGTGTGTTTCTGTGTGTGTGTATCAGTGTGTCATCAAATTTTCTATCGTTAAATTAACCAACTTCCCATCAAGTTAGTGCTCTGAAATTTCGGGAACCGTTATTACTTGCCTAACAATGCAATATTTAGATATTTGCGACCAGTTTTAACTATTATTTCAATAATTTTTCTTAATAAACTTTGCCACTATATAAAAACGTTGTTTTTAAAAACGTTGGTTTTTATCTCGAATTATTTATTTTGTAGTTCACAGACAGCTCTTAAGCAAAGTCATGTATGCTGAATAAATTGTCATAAAATGATATTTAAACAATACAAAATATCCACTTGTTGAATAATATCTTAGTTCTCCAAGTAATAAATCATTATAACATTAAATTATGAAGAAATATTAATAAGCAATCAGAAGTCATCTTGATAAGCAATAATAAATATGTTTCCATTCAGAGAAAATATGTATAAATTTTCATCACTGCCGATTCAGAACACAACACGTAAAAAAAATTACTCAGTATTGTTATTTCTAATTCTAAGCACGTTTGGGAAGTACCACTATTAAATATGGAAGCTGCAGCTCAGTTGTCGCCATTCCACAAGGCGCACTGAATTCCCATACCCATTGGTTATTCCCATAACCATACACAGACGCAAGCACAGAAACATTCGTCCAAATTTACATTTGTTTGTGTGCATTTAAAATGCCTCACAGAATTGAAAATGTCATCGATTTTAAAATGCGCGCTGTGATTCGTTTCTTGCATGCGAAAGGCATGAAATCTACCGAAATTCACCAGCAGATTAATGAAGTGTATATAAAAACACTGTGACCAACGGAGAGTTAAAGTATTTAAAAATAGTCATACTAATGTTCATGATGAAGAACATAGTGGTGACCGTCTGCCATTTTTTAATACTTACTGCAGAAAGTTGATATAATTATCTAATAAGTTTCCGCAAGTTTCAAAGGGTGTTCTTTATGAAATTATGGCAGAGAACTTAAATTATTGGAAGCTATGCTCATGATAGGTACTGAAAATGCTGACCAAGGTGTTCAAAATCAATCGGGTAGGCAGTGCTTTGACTTTCCTTGAGCGATACAATGATAAAGGTAATAGGCTTTCAAGTCAAATGGTCTCTGGCGACGAAACTTGAATGGATAGCTCATGTGACATCGGAATCATAACTGTGTTCTACAGAATGGAGGCATTCAAAATTACCCACGAAAGTGAAGCTCAAGTAAACAATTCAGCACGTAAAATCATGAGCAATGTGTTTTGGGATTGGCTGGGGGTGTTGCTTGTGGAATTTTTGCCTCGGCACAATAAATTTCAAGATATATTGTGACAACTTAAATAAACTGTATAGGGCAATCCAAAACAAAAGGCGTGGCATGTTCAGCAAAGAGATTTTTTTGCTGAATGCCAATGCTCGTCCACACATGGCTCGTCACTCTCAAGATCTCATCGCATCTATGTCTGGGAATACCCTCAGTATAGCCTTGATCTGGAGTCTAGTGACAATTACATATTTCTTCGCTTGAAAAACCATTAGGCGGTCAGCGCCATGATGATAATGATGATTTCAAAACGGCTATGGTACAGTGCTTAACCCATCAGACGGCAGATTTCTAAAAGGATGGAATCCAGAAGCTGGTTGCATGATATAATGAATGTGTCATAATAGTGGAGGTATTATATTGAATAGTGTATATATATATATATATATATATATATATATATACACACAGAGAGAGTTTCCATGAATCTGTATGTTTATCATTGCAGCAATTTTATCAGCTCAAGTTTCAGTTTGAATTTGAATAAATGGTAGCATTCAACAAAAGGTAAACAGAATACTCAAACCATGCAACAAAAATTGATTTTTTGAAAAAATGCTTTTTTGTGGTAATTCATTGGGAGAATAATTGTAATTTTGTTGCAAAGAACAAACAATTAACAAATATAAAGATTTTCAAAAAGACATCATTAAGTAATAATTGTAAGATACAAAGCATATACTATGACGTCGTGTGACTTAATATGCTTCATAGCTTTGCGTAGTGATGCCAAAGATAGACAATGACATCATGTGACGTAATATACGTCAATCGTATGCGCAGTGCAAACTAAATTTAATTTTCTGTCACTTCAACATTGGATTTTAAAAAAAATCTAAGGAAAAATTTCGAGATGCACACATGACTCATAATTTCAAATACCAAATTTCATGCTTTTTGTACTAATCATATTTACGCTATGTCAATCACACACACACATGAACTCTCTTTTTTATTGATACATATTTGGCCTGGAACAAAAACCAACGAGGCTCTGTTATTTTAGAGGATTTCAAAAAAATCAAATAAAGTTAAAAACTCATTGAAATACACATTTTTGAGTAGAAAATGTTTGTAAGAGAATAGTTACATCTGCAGAAAAACACGTGAAAAGAGCGAAGAAAAAGTAGGAGACCGAAAATATCACTAAAAATTAATTTTAAAATTTTTTTGTCGGGGATGTGATTACGTCACCTTCCACAAATCAGCGAAGTACCCTAAAAAATCTGGAATGTTACGATAAACGATGTGAAATTGTATAATGGACAAACAGATTTTCAAATTTACAAATAAGTTTATCTTTACTATAAGCTGCTTAGAATAATATATATGACTTTCGATCTAAATCAAAATAAATGTATAAAGATTAAAGGTTAAAAAAAAGATTTTTAAGGAATGTGGTAAAAAATTAGGAAATGTATTAAACAAAGAAATACAAATTGAACTTTTCTCCCAATTTCGTTTTAAAGTTATTTTCTTTTTAAAGAAAATGCCAAATGAAATATTTAACCACTTTATTCTCGTGCAAATCCTAAAGCTTTACTTCTGTAATAGAGACCAGCTTAAAATCTAAAAAGATAGTAATATTTCTTCTCTCTCTAAAAAAAATTTTCCCCTTCATTCTTTAAGATAACGTTTTAATCTTCTCAACAGCAAAATGTGTTCACTTTTACAAATTTTAAAGATTTGTTCAAATCACACAGATACTCTAAATAAAACCCTAAACTAAAACATTATTAAATTTAATCTCAAATGTAACCCACTGGATGTACTTCAATTAATGTTTCAAATATTATTTGGCTTCATTTAAAAAAAATTTTAAAAAAAATGTAAGGCATTTATACACATGATTTAAATAAAGCTTTATAATTCTTTGAGAAATAAAATCCGTGCGCTGAATTCCATTTTCTTTATTTTTTTTCTTCTACATATCCTACATTTCATATAATTTTTTATGAGAGAAAATTTCTTTTATAATTTGAAACAGAAAAAAAAAGCTAGTAAAACACAAAGTCCAAATTTTTTTTATGGGTCATACAAAAAAAAAAAATTAGAATACAAGGGTATTTTTTAAATCATTATCAGACATTAATATAATAAATTATCAAAAACATAAACATTACGTATGCAATAATGGCTGACATATTAAAAGAGCCGGAAGTTTGTCTAGCTTTATGTCAAAACAATTATTTCCACAAAGCATTGCGGGCATAAAGCTTTTACGAAAAAATATGGGTAAAATTTTATATTCGAATACTAATCTTAAAAGAATGTGCAATTAAAAAATAACAATCCTTATAAATAACATTATAATATTATTTTACTAATTGTAATAATAAACATTGTTTATTTCTTAAATACTTCGATCTATTTCAAATTGCACAATATTTTTATTGAATTGTTTTTCTTAACTTAAATAAATATTACAGAGAAAAATATACACATATATTTGAGCTTCATAAAAGTTCATTTTATATAATTATCTGTTTTATATTAACCAAAAAGTAGTTATTAAATCTAAAAATTAGATTACAACAATGCATTAAAAATCTTTAAAGAAAGGTACTAGTGTAAAAACAATTGTTCTGAACTTACCAAACTATTATTATGCTGTATTATATTTCTTCCATCGTTGTGGCAGTCTCGAAAGAAAACAGAGTCATGTTCTAAAATAATTTTTGTTTCACTATTACCATTAATAATGACACCATCAAACTTAGTATCTACCGGAAGAACGAATGTTTCCCCCGGATATAACTGCTTCCGAATGAAAAGGAAAAAGAAAAACAGAATGCTACTGTGTGCTGAAATATATTAAAATGAAATAAAACAAAAAAATAAATTTCCAATGACTCTGAATATCCATATTTGATGTCACAGGAAAAAAAAAAACGTAATCAAACTACAGAACGTAATTAATGAATTACGCTCGTTTCGTATTAACGAACGTAAGAGCGAAAGCATTATTTAATGAAAAATTATTTCTTAATCTCCGAGTACGCTTTGATTGCATTGAAAATAAATTACTCATACATAGAGGCAAAAAAAAAAAAAAAAAGTTTTGACCAAAAATAATATTAGATTTGAAATCTTCTGAATGAAATTAGTAAACTAAGTCTAAAGATCGGAAGACATACGGTCATCTTTGTTGTTTCAAACCACAATTAAATAACAAGAAGGACATATGAGCTAGTGTCAGTCTCCTAATTTCCGCACTACGCAGACTTTCCAAGCGGAGACTTTCAGATTTAACTCCATTAAGCGTGTAGCAGCTCTCGACATTTCGCACGAATCCATGAATGACAAGAATGCTAAAAAGTTATACGTGATATAATAGAACAATTTGAAAACACTGGATACAAAATTCGAAGAATAGATAGGGTGGAAATGCATATATATGCGAAATGCCAATTGAAATATTTCAAATGAAAAAAAAAAGGGGGGGGGGAATTTCATAAAACAAAAACAGTTACTTAGATTAAAGCATTACAAAAACAGAACTAACCCTTCTTTTGTTTGATGACGCTTTCATTTCTAATGACAGGAAGAATAAGACGACAGTATGCATTAAACACCCCCAAATGTATGCATTGCTCCATAAACACACACATCGAGATTATGGAATTTACAATAAAGAGTGGGTGAGTGAATCCAGCTATAAAAATGAACAAGAAATATTCTCGAGTAAACTAAAAAATGCTCACTGTAAAATCTATTATCGTTATTTTTACAAAAATTTACATAAAAATGAAATAAAATTTACTAACCACAACATCGGTAAGGGTCATAATAAGTAATTTTCATTACTCTTATGATATAATCGGGACCAGTCCAACCAAAGCAGATCCCTTTGCAATGGAGTTGCGAACCTCGAAACAAATTTTGTACTATAAAATAATTATTTATTCCATTTTGCCTTTAATTGCATGATAAAAATTGATGTATTACGAGAACATAATAGTTAATGATGAATTTGATGCGAAAGGTTGCAATAGATATTCTAATTAAAAGCAAAAAAGAGAAAGAAAAAAAAAAAAAAAAAACCCTGAACCATTTTGACCCTTTTGCATAGCATGCGCCAATTTTTCGACAGACGCTATACGAGATGGACGAGCACTTTTTATAGTTACCGTTTTACGGTCATAAATAGACAAGGATAGAATATTACTTCACTTTGGGAGAGAAAAGGAATAATTTAATCATGCAATAAAATTAATTAACTAACGCCAGTGTTACGAAGCAGCAGGAATGATTTCCACTATGAGAGGGTGATCGCTTCATGATGGTACTATAGCCGCCAGGGTCTCGTTTGGTGAAGATAAATCTGGATCACAATTGTTGTCATTAAGAGCGAGATCTGCTTAGAACCTGAATTTTTCTGTTCTCCGTGCTTGCTAGATGGAGTCCTGGCATATGTTAAATAATATTTTTAAGAAATAGAAGTAAGTTTATAGACATAATTAATTTTTTAAAGTGATTTAAATATATTACAAGCAAAATCATACATATTTCAGACAAGATTACAAAACATTAATAAAAGTTTTCACTGAATTTGTATTTCGCTGATCTTTTAGTATTTGGAGTTAAAATTTGTCACTGCAGAGAATACTTCAAATTTGATTTTATTATTCGTGATCTTGTTTTGCTTTTAATCAGTTCTTTGGATGAAAAAGCTTGCTCACATTTGTATATCGTTCCAAAGAGAAACATATAATTTTTTGCAAATTTTCTTAGCACTGGATTAATGTTAACATGATAATGAACGTCAGGAATTATGTAAGAAGCATTTTTATCAAGAAAAACTTATCAAGTTTTATTTTTCAGGATAAAAGTGTTTTTAAAGCAATAATTTCCACTTGCATGTTGCTAGGAATCTGCACTATTTTTTGTTCTCAAAATGAAAATGAATTTATAAAGGCAAGAATGCAATTTTTTTTTTTTTTTTTTTTTTTTTTTATCAAAATCATGAAAACGACTTTCAAACGTTCTTGCAATATATTGATTTTTGTCAATATATTTGATCAAATTCCTATTATTCTCGGCACATTCACTAGTTAGAAAAAGAGGAAATTGACTCAAATGTTCATATTTTTATTGACAGATGAACAGTTTTAATTTCATTTAAAAAAAAAAAAAAGATATGATGCTATTTATACTAAGCTAGAAAATATAATTCATTCTTGCCTTGTAGTTTTAAGTTTATATAATTAAGATAGCTAATAAAATCAATTGAAGATATCAAATTAAATAGCCAGTTGTGGTCAAACAGCAATAATGTTGAAACAAAAATTATGTGCAACGGTTCGGCCATCTCTGACTTAACCGTTTAACACTGCTTCACAACGATCCTGGAAATAACATAACACTGGCAATGATACATGCAATGCTATTGACACCCTTCTTTAAGCTTTTGGAATTGTATGATTACGAACATACTTTTTTTTCTTCTTTTTTCAAAATAGGTATCTTATTATATGATTTACATAATTCTATTGTAAGTTTCCAAAAGGGTGATTGTTTATTAACGTTCCATTGTGAAGCAATACGAAGGTTTTTCACGGACCTCTTAATTTTGAACCACGGCCAAGGGCGGAAGACGATGCCTTGGCTGAGCCTCCTTCTCCAAACCTTCACACCACGCCAATAAAGGGACTTGGGACCTTGACCAGATTGAACGTGCATCAGCCCAGCTACACGACGGATCTTAAGTGGCATCAGAACTCGAGCCCACGACTCGACAAAACAAAGCCGTCTGCGGCCTTGACAACTTGGCTACTGCGGCCAAGGAAAAGTTTCTTTAGGAAATAATGTTATAAAAACACATTTCTCATGAACTTAGATGCAAAGCCTGAGTACCATACAATAATTGCTTACAAGCATCTAGATAAGAGGGGATTTCTAAGACAAAAAAAAAATGCTTTAAATATAAAAGGAAAAAGAATAGAAAGAAAAAGGTTTTGCTTTATTAACGTCACACTAGAAGCAACACGAGGGCTATTGGCGACCGA